>JBBPCS010062372.1:0-45094 GCA_037974645.1 Hollardia meadi
AAGGGTGTTTGGGCGGATGGTTTGTGTCAAGTGGCATCCACATGAATACCAGGATCCAGGGTTTCCCAGCAGAATATTGCACTATAGCGAGATGATCGGTGTTATTCATTTCAACTGTCAGTGGTTTTAATGTTGTGGCTGATTGGTGTATATTCTATATATAAACTAATACGTTTTATTGGTTCATTACTGCTAAAAGTACAGAGTAAAATCTGCACATTTGCTGGAACCCCTTGATTTTTGTTCTTGAAAAACAACCAAACCCATTAGTCAATGATGTATCAAATTAAATTTTTTTCTCTAACAAACAGTCCAAAATGTGCAAGCAACAGTGGCTATGTTTTTGTTTGTCCCCTCCCCCTTATTCCCCGCTACATGTCTTCTAGCATTTTCCAGGCTGTCATTGTAAATAAGAAATTGTTGTTAATGTCTTGCCTTGTAAAATAAAGGCTAAATTAAATAAATAAATAAATAAATAACACAACTTAATTCTTGTTGACTCATAATTTCCTATATCAACAACTTGGTTAATTAACAACTTGTTTCAGCGCAGTTATTGTAAAAGTGTTTATTTTGTCCACCCTGTTCTATCTTGTTCTATGTACATTTGTGTGAAAAAAAAAATCTATCTTTATTTAAAGTACAAAAAGGAATTCTTGTTGATTTGAGTCTCATTCCCAGGTCCTATGCTGAGACTCAACAATCAACCAGAATTGCTTATTGTACCTTCAATACTTAAAAGGATATGACAACCCGGCTAGTCCTCCATCCCACTTAAGGTCAAGGATGTTAAAGCAGAGCCTTGCCCATTGACTATTAACACAAACTCTTCTGAGTTGTTCAATGTGCATAGTGCACATCCAAGGCCTTTTCCATTCAGCATTGATTCCACAGTTAGAGCCACCGTTTGAATTATTTTTCAAAATCTGCAGTCCTTATGTAAAGTCCATCTATACCTTGCATTGTACAGAAATGATGTGTTGCAATGTTGTTCTGCTCTACATCACATATATAATGTAGTTGAACCAATCTAGAGTCAAAACAGAATGAGATATTACGACACACATCGGGGATTGATGGAAGTAAAATGGGTTTCTAATGGCTGTAGTCGCTTCATAAACCTGTCTGGTACCATCCAACCACACAGTCTATCAAGAAGCTATCCTGCAGCTTGCTCAGCTGTCAGTAGAGGAGGCTTGAGTCCTAATGATCCTCCTCCTGCATGTGTGTGTGTGGAGGTGTGGGACTGCTGAATGTAGGCACTGACAAGCAAAGAGAGAAGAGGTTAGAATGAGGTTAGAGCCTGGCAGGTATACAGAGGACCCTACGTTACGCTGATGACACCCTCACCTGGATCTGACAGGTACAGGTTTGGAGGCCTGGATGTTCATACAACCCTCCTCCTCCTCCTCCCCCCTCCCTCCTCCTCCTCCTCCTCCCCTCTGCTCTGCTTGCCCAGAGCCCCGAGGGTTAAACATGAATAATGAATTCTGGCTCCTTATGGCGAGTGCTCTGGAGCTCCTATATGCTGCTCACATGCCATACCAAATACTGTCACAGTATGACGGCAGAGCAAACCATTCCTCAGGCTGTTCATCACATGTTTCTTTTCTCAAATTCAAAGGGATTTAGTAATTTTCTCCAGGATACTTCTTTGTTGCTTTACAAGCTCACCTCCCCTTTGGCACTGAATGTGCTACTCTTCGGCTGGCAACGTGTCTTTAAATGGTGTTATATGCTACTATGTGCTACATTTGTATACAGCAGATTGTCTCAGTATGATTGCAATAAAATACTGACAAAATTCTAAACATATTCCCCACACTTCCTGACATATATGCCTTTTTGAGGAAGTGATTGTTCCAACTGCGTTTCTTTTGCTGCCTCCAAAATTAAGAAAAGCTTTTGGCTGTTTGTTCTGGAAATATAAAATGTTTGGTTTTTTTCTTCTCCAGTGCAGCTCTGTGAAGCAATCTGCCAGAAGGACAAGTCGACCAAAGTTAGCACATTGCAAAATTTCTGCCAAATATTCTTTCCAGTAATTACATTGCACCATAACGTCCCAAAATTTGCGGTTAACTGATGTGAAAATATTACATTTAGCACCTTTTGAACGAGACACACTGCTTGCTTCACTTATGAAAATGAAAAATGGTGGCTGAAGTTCCTCATACATTAGTAATGTTAAGGGCTTAAGAGGTTAAATGTTGCAGCATCACTTGCAAGTGATTGCAAGTATACAGGGTGTTTTGTTAGATAATGATAATTTCTCATCGGTAAAAAGCAATTCATTCTTGTGACTTGTACTGAGTGCTTACAAAACAAAAATGATGTGCTTCTTAGAAGAGGGCAGCCAATATATCCGATTGTTACTTTAAATAACGTTCGAATCGGTCTTAACTGACAAATACCATTTTTTTGGACCACAATCCATCTTTAAAACTTAATTATCGCAACCCAATCACCATGAGAAATGTTGGCACTGTATGTTTGTGCAAACCAATGTTGAAACCATAACTGAATTTCAAGAATTCTATGATGCTGTTGTAGTTTATAAACTAGTTAAACTATGTCGATATGAGAGTTCAGGAATCGAATACTGATACTCTTTGTTTTCTTATTTTACTCTTTATGTTACTGTATCACTTTTGGAACATGTAACCAGGGGAGGGGGGATTTATATTATATTATTTATGTTCCTGGGTTTAGTATCTGTAGTATCAACATTCTTTAAGGTTCTTTAAGGCCTATAAGGTTATCAGCTTTAAATAAGTCTTGATTGTCTCTTCTTTGAAAGTTCCTTTAAGGCTGCCAGTCAACCACAGGCCTCTTTAAAATACCAGTTTTTCTCAGTTTTGGACCCAACAAAAAAATCTGAGATCCCAGAAAAAAGCACAAACAATTCCTGTTCAAATAGAATTTCTGTTTCACTGTCAATAGTATAAACAATGACGCTTTACGATGACTACAATAACCATTTTAGAGCAAGACTGTACCCTGTTTTTATTTCATTTTCAAAATAATACAGATCTGGCCTTCCACATTTTTACAGCACATACACTTTAGCTCTAACCACACACAAACTGCCTTATGAGAGCTAGATCTGCAGCCATGCACATTGCACTTAGTTACAAGCTTTTAGGCAGGCCGAAAGAGGTAGGGGGCTAAACAGCTCTTTACAACAACCATACTTATACACCCACTTCACATCACACAAAATGTTATGTCCTGACTGGTTTTGCGTCACTGTTTCTCAAGGTAAAATAACACACAACTCTAGTGCAACAAAATCTTACTGTTAACCAGCTCACTTTAAGTAGCCAACACACCAGGATAATCCCCTTAATTGGGAAGGGTTTGTCCTGTCAGTACTGCCAGCTCCACTCAATTTTGTTTCTCGCAATGCTTAGCTTATAAATGTCTGATTTTACTTACGCCTTGCGCCTACCAATATCCTGCTCGGAAGGTGTTTATGGAGCATCTGTAAATTAGTACAGGTACAGTCATCATTTCCAAATGCGATTGTATTAGGGTGGCCGTGGCACTCCCCCTGGCCCCTTGGTGGCGCCCTTGTTTTTAGATCACAGTAACTTACGCACTTACAAATGGGATTCATAGAACCTGCTTAAGTAAGGGTTTGGTTTTTTTTATTCTCAGCATCTTGTATGAATCGAACATATGCACATAATCAGAAATGACCTTAAGTTCAAGTACAAATCTAAGAATATTTTTATGAATGAGGCCTCTGTGCTTCAGTTTAGTGTTTAACTATTAGAAATAAGGAGAAATGATGTTCAGTGTGAATTTTTTTTTCAGTTGGAGTTCAGCATCACCACCAAAGAAACCAGGCGAAAATCATTTTCATCAGCTGCGCATTTAATGTATAACAACAGTACAAAGTGAATCTTTTGCTTGCAAAATAGGAGTGTTCTTTATGTACAATATTTATACAATACTATATAGTTTAAAAAACATTACAGTTTAAACATCTGACAGTTTATTGCACAACACATTTATAAATTATCATCATCAAACCACACATGAAACAGATGAGTTCTCTGTCATATTTCAACACTTAACAGGAAATGCAATTATTATTTATCTTATTTTATTTGTTCTTCTAGATTAGCCTTGAGTCAAGGTCCTGTAGGGGAGAACATTAACCCCACTGATACTGAAATGGTGAAACAAAAACAAAAAAAAGAGAGAGCAGCGCTCCAGAATGACACTGATAGACAGTCGTCGTGACTGTCGCATGAAGCGACGAAACGGCCGCGAGCACAGAAAGAAGTTCATCTTTCACCGTCGCAGTGGTGAAAACACAAACAAACAAAACTAAAACCCTGAATTGACGCAAATGCCTCAGGCTGAAATATTTAATCATGATAATCATTTTACAGTATAGATATGGCACTCTATATAAATACAGCAGCAAGGAGACAACAAGCAGTCGGGTAAGATTTGAGCTCAAAAAGAGAACTGGTGAATCACACGCCGAAGAATAGATACAGGCAGGATGCAAAGCGAAGATGGAGCTGTGAAGCAACAAAAAGATGTTTAATGAGTGAACTTTACAAGGACCAGCCGCTGATCCAAGCATGTATCGTTCATCGTATATCCACCCTGTGTACAAACATTTAGGAACACCTGCTTTACACTGAGCTGCAGACTGTGTTGCAGCACCACACAGCTCGGATGTCTCCAGGGTTACAACACCATCTCCAGCTTTGTTTCCTATGTTTAATTTCCAAGTGGGTTTATTGAGAAAATCGATGAGGCATCACAGCCTTCATCTAACTTAATCTGACCAGATTAATTCACAGGAGCAGCAACTGTTCCTAATGTCTCTTACACTGGACGCATTTCAAGTATCATGCTTAAATGTAAACAATGACTGATGAGACGGGGAGGGTGGGGGTGGGTGGGGACTGTTGGCCAGGGATAGGATAATCTGATCTACGATCAGAGTTCTAGCGTCATTAATCATGCTTTCTGCTACAGTTCAATTTGGTCTCCACTTATCTTTGAGTGGTTGAATTGGTGGTCTATAGATCAGCACTGTACAAAATTTCCCAATCTCAAATGGGATCTTTTTCGTACAATGGCGTGTATTATTAATAGCTCCTGCAGCAGCATTTAACATGAATGAAACACGAGACATTATATTTGGCACAAAAGCCAGTGATTGGGTCTGAAAATATCTCCACGTATATTTCACATTTGAAGGTGAATGCCTTCTCAGTGTTCTATTATTAAAGAGCTGGACCCTTACTTTGTCACTGACAGAGTATGTGTATACTGCTGGAAGTCAGAAAATCTTCTAACGACAGGGAGCTTGAGGAGGCAAAATGTTAAGTATGATGCCAGAGTCCTTTTTTTAAAGCCTTTAAAAGGCAACAGGAAAAGGCTTAGCAAGTCAAAGTTACACATCTCTGCTCCGAATGGCTCCAAATGGCAAACGTCACTCCAAGCCCGTGATATGTCGTGCGAGTAAGTGTCCACCTTTGAAATGTAAAAAGTACTTTGAGTCTTGTCTCACCACATGTGCCCTCCCATTAAATTGGCTCCTGTCTTCGTTGAGCTCCTCCAGCGACTTCTAAAATTGAGTCGGTCTTTATTGAGTGCCGTTTACTTCAGAGCTCCAGCCATGCCACACACACGCACGTACACGCGCACGCACGCACACACACACACAGTTAGTGTATAAGCACCCACTACACAGGCAAACCATTATCCAGTGGAAAAGAATTGGCAGCAAATTGAGCAACTGTGATGGCCCACATCCTCTCTCCCTGTCTTTCTCTCTGGACGTATGCCTGTTGGAGTTTCTTCTGAAAAAACGATGACATTGGATACAAAAGTCGTGCTTTGGGACATTTTGCTGTTTGATGTGTGCAGTGGTTATGTATGTACAATCGTATGTGTGTGTATATGCACGTGCATGTACAACCCTGATTGCAAAAAAAAAGTTGGGATGCTGTCGAAAACATAAATGAAACAGAATGCGATCATTTGCGAAACCATTTTGACAGATACTCAATAGAAAGACAAAGACGGTATATTTGATGTTTTACTTCATCAACTTCATTGATTTTTTGTAAATATGTGCTTGCTCTGAATTTGACGCCACCAACACTTTTCGAACAAGTTGGCACAGGGTTGCGGAATGCTCTAAAAACACCTGTTTGACACATTCCACAGGTGAACTGGTTCAGGCTCAGTCATTCACAGGCAAGCATTGGGGCGAGGTCGTATAAAGGATATTACTACATTTTGTAACTGTTGTTGGTAAACACAGTTTGTTTGTGAATGATTGCATTCTGTTTTACATTTACGCCACCCCACCTTTTTTGGAGTCAGGCTTGTATCTCTTTACCGTATTGTTACTGTATTTTGTTTATACAATACGTCCATTAAGTCTGCAGTGTCTTTGTGTATTTGTGTGTATTTATAAGTGTGTGTGCGCACACTGCATGTGTGTGTATGTATGTATGTAGGTGTGTGTGTTTGTCTCTCAGCTCTCTGCAGACATGGCTGAGATGATCTGCTCCACTTTATATGCCAACTTCTGCTTCTGGGCCTGCTCATCCTGCTCCAGCGCCTCGATGATCTAAAGCACGCAGAAACACACACACACACACACGGGCACAAAGTGTGATACCAAAGACATGAGGCATAGCGCTGGTCAGCTATAGAAATCATAAATATGCACATTCACATTATGGATCAAACAAATACACATCAGAGCTACAACAACAACAAGGGCTTTGACTCGGAATTCTTCTTTGATGGTTTCATATATTGCACATTTTTCTGCATTAGCTTAAAGTAAATCTGAATTGCCGCTGATTTCATTAATTAGAATTTAGTGTATATGTACAAACCTTAAAAAATTCTCTTGTGTAAATCCGTTATAACCGACTGTGGAATTTCTTTTTTACTGATTAATTGGTGATTGAGGATTAAAGCTGCGGAATTAAGCAGATTTTTTTTTGTGGGGGGGTTGTAATTTTCGAGAAAATATTTATTTATTTGCCTGATCCCTCACAGTTGACGTGATGACAAATAGTGTCTTCTCAGTTCCTCAGCAGTAAATCGAATTCATAACATACTGTCACACTGCACCACTAACTTTACAGTATTGATGCCAAACTTCAGGCTTCGAAGCAATAGTCCACAAACAAATGGGTGACATCAGGGTGGCTCTGTCAACTATTTATTATACCGTCTATGGCCTCCACCAATTCTTGAGGGCATTATCTGGCACTTTGGCTAGTCGCTAACTTTGTCTGGTGCATCTGGAGCGTACAGAGGGTTTCTTAAAGCTAAACAGAGCTACCAGACCGCAGCTGTTTTCAATTTCAACTACAGATTCTACTGATAATTCTCTTTTACAGCGCACATAGCCATTTTTTCCTTTGTTAATATAAAAATAGGAACTAAGGCTGCTTTAACATAAGAAAACGATGCTAACTGCAGTCGGCTGAGCACACCAACGGGACCTCCACAGCACACATCTGTTACAGGGTGTTGGCTGGGCCTCACCTCTTGGCTGTACTTGCTGACGTAAGCGTAGATCTCATGGAGGGCACTGAGCATGTTGAACTCGCTGGAGTGAAGGCGGGCCTGTTCCGCCAGATAGGCATTCATATCCTGATCACTGATGGCAGGCAGGCGGTTGATGTCAGCGTAGTACCTGAGAGGAGACACGCACGCACACACACACACACACACACACACACATATAGTCAGAGTCAAGGGTACAGTCGTGCACACCAGAGCTTTCCTCCTCACTTGGATTCAGTCTTTTGCTGGGAAAAAAATCAAAGAGTATCAAATGTTAAAGGTGCCAGGAAATCTGAGGTGTTTTGGCAGGAAAATAAGGAATTGCATTAGTCACAGTGACTTCAAACCACATCAGCACAAAAAAAAAGCACCACCTCATATGACTATATTCATGACAAGGTTTTGCTTGACTACATATTCATCTTGTCACTCCCAACCCTATCAGGGCTGCATGGTTAACTGCATTACAACTTGTGCTCATAACTCGAGGAGGTATGTTGCACCAAACCGAACGTTTAACTTTTGTTAAATTGAAGTTGCATCAAGAAAGGGCACGAATCAATTTCACCGGGTGTAAAAGTAAGAGAGTGAGTAAATTCATTCACCAGTTCAGACAAAACCTGACACTGGTGGTCAACGAAAAGTCCATAAATAGCAACATATCCTGGTGTGGTTGCTGAGTAAATGGATACGACCACAAAATGCAATATGATGGAGCTACCACACAATACACGGTGCATCATCAAGGCTGACAACTTCTCACGGTATCAAGGCGATTAAAACAAATTACTAAAACAATTTATATTCAATTGCAAGCCTCACCTTACTCCAAAACCAAGTCTTGAGCCAGCTCCAACAAAAACCTTACAGCAAACCTAACCCTATGTGAACATTATGTATTTTATACACACCTTTCTACCCAGCTTTTATAATGCGGTATGTCCTTGGCATATAGTAGTTTGGTGGAGGGTGAGTCCTTGCCCAGGCGGTGTTCAGAGGTCGAGCAGGAGTCCATAAAGGTTTGTGCCACAACAGACAGACAGGCGTCCGTGATGCTGCTTTTATGGATGTCAAACACAAACTGGGGATTCTTGATCACGTTTACCCAGAAGCGCAGGGGCAGGCTGCACATATGGAAAGAGAGAGAATGATTTTACGCATTTTCAGGCTTGCGTGCAAAATAAAATGATTTACTTCTAATCAATCCCATATCGACTTCTCAAATTGACTTCCAGCACAAGATGTAGATGAACTTTAGACTACTAGATGTCAGGCTCCCTCTCTTTCTCACCAGTTGCTCTTCCAGGTGTGGCGAACGTCCATGTCATGGATGCCGTGTCGGTCGGCCTGCTCGTCCAGGAAGTCAAACATATATTTGATTGCCAGAGGAAGGGCGGTGCCCCGACACACAGTGCTGAACAGGGTCTCAAACAGGTCGTCCACAAACTTCTGCAGTGTGCCCTACAGAAAACAGAGCATAGAGTTAAGACTCGTTGGGCTTTGTTATGTATTGTTATATGGTCTCGATCAGTCCTGTTGTTAAGAATAAACATAAAATAAATAAGTCCAGCATATCGTGATTAAAACATATTCTATATATTGCACCTTTGTTGCTAGTAGCCTCGTCAGGTAGATCTCAGACACCATCTTGCTGCCACGCTCGCCCTCTTTCTGGTCTCCGTGGTCGTGGTTCTTGACCAAGTGCCAAACTTTGACCCCGCTCTCCAGGTCAGGGGTCAGCATGGGCACGCGGGAGTGGGGACTGTCTGGGCTGGTTGGCGTGGAGCGGAAGGGTACGTCCACACCTTGGCCAAATGTCGGATGCATAAAAATATACTTTTCAAAAATGTCTACAAGCGGTTTGTAAATAGAATAAATCTTGGGAAGGAAAGTCACGTTTTGTTTTTCAGATGTGAATTTAAGAGCAGACTGTCCTCTTTGAAATCTGCAAGTGAGCAGGTTGAATGTGTGCTCTCTTTTTTGTGGCTATTAATTCATAAGTCGTCATAGTAATACTACAGACATGTACTCGTTCACTAAAAGCATTTTTTTCTGTCAAGGCTCAGGTGGCTTTCTGTCACGCTGTGTTTTTTTCTTTTGCTTTGTTTTCTGCTCTTCTTGTCACCCTGCTCACCACATATGTTGTGAAAAATTACCTAAAAACCTAAAATGAAATGTCAGCGTGAGCTGCAGTTTCAGAGATGCGATTTGAATCAAATTGTAGATCAGCCAAGGACGTAGTTTATATAAATCTAAAGGGAGCCTGGATTTCATGTCTATTTATAGAACATACTGTACACATACGCGGAGTGATTGATGAGTTAATGGCCTAAGGTAGAAGGAGTCATTTTTAGGAAACCTAGCACATTTATTTTTCAAATAGTCCCCTCCTACATTTACACACGTAGTTCAGTGGTCGTTTAGCATATGGATCACTTTGGAAATGAGCATCATGGACCCCCAAAAATCGTGTTCCTCCTTTGGTGAGTACAAGGTAGCAGAAGACTGCACGACGGAGGCCGATTTTTCTCAAACAGTGCTGACTTGCAATTTGCAAACCCCCGAAACATAAATACCACAAAAGTTATTACCTTCGAACTTTCTGCATAATCACTCAAAGAGTCAAACTGGAGCCAAACCTGTATAACTCATCTCCTACTACCTTAGGCCAAGCATTTATCAGTCACCCCCTCATACACGTTGTGGTGCAAAGATTACTCGAAACATAATTGTTTTAAAGGGAACAGAACGTGTCATGATTTTGTACTGCTCATTATTTTTTGAAGCGCATGTTGCGTCTCTTTGTTTAATGTGAGTGACGGCAACAGATGGTGCTGAAAAGCTGGATGAATATGACTTTTTTTTTTTGTTTCAGTACTGACCGTATCTGCTGATGCTGCGTGGGAAGCTGGCTGAGGAAGGAATGTTGAATGAGGACATCTGTTTGGGCACCAAGGCCACCACACAGCGCTCAGACACCTGGGAAACAAAGGTAAAGCCTGTCTTTTATTTTTACGAATTAGTGGCTCATAGCTGTTAGTACATTTATTTATTTCTACATTCTTGACGTGTGGCAACCCCTATATTTCATTTAAGATTCTCTGTTGCCAACAATTTCAGCAATTTTTAGACAATTTCAGTATAACTAAATGTACTGATAACTTTTAATAATAAATATATAATAATAATAAAACTCAGCATTGCCTTATTGTGGAATAAAACGAGGCTGATAAGATGTTAGTCTAATGCAAAGGTTTTTAAACAAACTTCCTGAGGATATCATTTATTATATTCAACGTCCATTATAAACAAATGTCCATAAATCTGCTCAGAAATAGGAAAAAGTTGATTAATGCTCCAGAACCTGCCTGCCAATCATTCCAATTTTGGGTTTTCTTTCTTAGCACCTGAATCCGGTGGTAGTTGTCCAAGCATTCAAGCATTCGTGGGTATATTGCAAACAATAACTGCTAATAGGTAATTCAGCATGTAAAAACAAATGTAGGCTACAAAAGCAGCTCAAGTTGTATCCTACAACTAACCAACAGACACCATGGTCACGTTATAGCCCTTTAGGCAGTGTTGAGGAGGGCTCACAACCTTGTAGACTAATGTGGGAAGTATTTCTGCAACCTAAATGCAAAAGGCCTAAAATGCACCCACAAGCAGATAAAATTTAATAGATGAAATATGTGCACGCGTTTGTTTGAATAAAGTTCACTGGTTGCTGAATATTGGCTAAGCAGAGGATCATTGCACGTGTCTGCACAGTAGTTCCAGGTAAATACGGACTACTGTAGCTGTGCTTGGCATCATCTGCAGCTTCAACACAATTCACGCGTGTCCTGCATGAGCTACAAACGCAGCTAATACAAATCCAGCTTAGCAACAGAACGCACGTTTCCGCACCTGGCAGAGAGATTAAGAATGAAAGAGCAAAATTGTTTATCTCCTTGACAGATAAGAGGGAGTACATGCCTCTTTTTGTCAAAACAGGCTTTTAGTGCAGACAAAGCGGATTTCTTTTGTCTTTTTTCTCTCTTTGTCTCAATAAAAGTATGCTGCGCTGAAACATTTGTGGAGTGTTACAGTTGGGCCCCAAGCTGATAGTCAAGACAAACATTTGACTGACAAAGGAACAGGATGACTCATCTGAGGTTGGTGACCTGTGTGGTCATATTTATGAGCTGTTGTAGAAGACAGAGGCACACAAGTGCATGTTCGGGTTGAGTAAGCGTGCTTGTTACCAGGAGGTTGAAAACATGTTGGCAGGGGTAAGATGAGTGATAAGAATTTGAATGAGTTGTCCTCTTTCCTTCGTCAACAATATCCGCTGTGAGTTGCGACGCCCGATAATTGCAGTTTTTAAAAAGAAGGCTGATAAAGATTCAAGGTTTTCAGGAGTAAGCGTGAAGAGTGAAACAGCTTTGTGAGCTTAGTGTTCATTAGAGTTTAAATAATTTGTCGATTAATCTGCAACTATTTTGATCATTTATTAGGTGTTTGAGTTGCTTAACATGTTAAACATTTTCTACTACCAGTCTTCTTAAAGAGGGATTCTTGTATTTTCAAACCTGGGCCCTGTGTTTACACAGTTTGGTGTGTAAATGATTCATACTTAACAATGGTTTTGGAATTGGTCCAGTAGAACACCTCAGCTGGCAGCCGCAACAAGGCTTCAATATAAACCTTAAGGGCTGAAGTCTGATTGGCCACTCCAAGTGCCACACCATTATCCTAAAGTATGATTGGCTATCTGCCCAGTGAGAGGCGGGACCTTAGTTTGACCCGACTGAATGTGCATTGTATTCTTTTCTATGTTCCCTGCTTTTGGAGGTACAATTTCTTTTAAAGAATAAAGCATGAAAGTTTTATATATACTCATTCGGTTCCCACTCTTGTGATTGGTTGGACTATTTATCTTTTAATTACACTTTTTGTAAATTGCTTTGTATAAAAGCATCAGCTAAATGAATGCAATGTAATTTAAAAAAGAATAAACACAGGAATGTAAGCAACTATGAGATATTGTAATACTTTCCGATGTGTGTTTGAGTGTGTGTGACTATAAGTGTTATGTCCACTAAAATGGTTGTTTTTGCCACTCACAGGCTGAGATTGTTACTCTAATTGTCTGACAACATTATGGAAATGATCCCTACAGAGAAAGACCTTGTTAAAAAGTGAAGTCCTTTTTGTTTAATCGGAAGAACAAGTCTGACTTCTCGGGAAAGTCTAACTCTGAAATCTTGAAAGAGGTGAGTTGTTGCAGGAAGTCAAAGGTGGAAACATTTACAGAGAGGAACCACCACCAAGAATGTATTTTCAAAGTCATGGCTGAATATTTGGCTGATTTCAACAGTCTAGATGAGGCAATTACTTCAACAGCTCACCTCCCAAATTGATGAATCATTAAAAAATGTAAACATCGGGCCTAGGTTTAAAAATACTAGAATTCACCTTTAATTTTGAGTCCTTTCTGCCCTCTGTTTTATATATTTGTAAATTGAATTTCTTAGGATTGTGGAGAGTTGGTTGGACAAAACGAGCAATTTGAGGCTTTGCGAAATCGTGATGGGCATTTTTCACTATTTTCTAGAACAATTGATCTATTAACCAAATCAATAATCAGCAGGTTTCATTGATGACTAAATAAAGGTTAGTTGCAGCCCTTGTATTAATATTATGAACAGACCTGGTAGTGCATGAGTGTGTTGAGCCTCTTCCAGTCGCTCTCTATCTTTGTAGTGATGTCCTCGTCCTGCAGGACCACACGGGCTGTTCTGCCCTGCCGCCACTCTGCAGGAAAATACAATAAAAAGTGAATGTGTGACATTTTAGGTAATGTTTGTATCCCGAGCGCCCGACAGTTACATATCGTCTATTGTCCACCGTTTGTCTTGCACTGTCCCTTTGTGCTGCAGGTAAGGTCATGATCTTTGAAACTCTGCAAGTTGTCAAGAGCAGCGGCCAAAATGTCACCAAGACCGCTTCCTGTAAATTTCCTCTTGACAATTAAAGTGATTCTGCAAACAAATGACACCGTAGTTTTCACAGAGACTTAAGGAGAAACTGATCCTCTCCAAATCCCTAACCTGTGAAAGCCCCTTAGGGTGTAAAACTACAACCCAAGGCAAAATCAGCCACTACCTACAAGGTATCTTATTTACTCCCTTTGAAGGTGCATGTCAGCCGGATTTGTGCCGAGTCATTCAGTGCTGGATGACATGCAGTGGGTGTAAGTGTAGGTGAGCTGTCACTAGGTTTAACGTCAATGTTGGGGAGTGTTGCTGTGGTTAGAGCTCATCTCATAACTCCCCTGACAATTGTCTTCTTCCCTCGTGTCATTATTCCAACTTAAAATGTGCCATGCCAACTTTTCAGTCTATGTCTTATCCCAGAAGGTATAAGACAATTAGTATTATGAAATTGGTCTTTCACCGTATGATCGCACGCAATGCAGCCTCACCGAGATCCATGTCTGCGGCCCGTGGTCGCAGTGAGTAGGGCATGTTCTTGTACACCGCGTCCAGGATCTTCTCCTTTACCTGGGTGATGGTGTCACAGTTGAGCACCTTGACAGGGATTTCTGGGCTGTTCTCGTTGTCTGGGTTCACACAGCTCAGCGTCTGGGGATCCAGGATGGGGAGAGGATGAGTGGGGAGAGGCAAAAGAAAGAGGTGAAGAAGAGAGAGAGAGTCAGAGAGAGAAAGGTGTTGCTTGGTAGGAAGGCCCTTTCATTACCTACTCCTCACCAAACTGTCCTGGTGGAGAGGACCTTGCCAGAAATGTAATTTCACTAGAATGTGCACTGTGCAGCTCTAGCAGGGGCATTGAACAAGTAATGAGACGCAGCCTCTCAGACTCTCCGACATGGATATCAGAGAGGTGCCATCCTGTCGCTGGAGCTAAAGCCTGAGGGGGGAACTTATTCTGACGGGTCATTGGAGGAACCCAGCCGGCTAAATTTTACTGGAAAGGTAAAATAAAGAGGCCTGTTTGAGGCAATTTTGTTGACTCAGAATCTTTGAATATATTTATCAGTTAAAATGTATGCACTGCTTCGGATTGGTGGGGATGTTTGTACGTACAGGAATCTCAAGTCGATGGCATGAACCTCATCGCATGCTTTGCAGTGTCCGCCCTCTATAAAGCAACAGTGGGATTTAGCAGTGACAAGGACAGCAGCAAATGGGGACTTCAACATATTGATGTTTACACAAATAAGAAAATGAGGCTGGGATTGGAGTTAAACTCACAGCTAACCGAATGGCCATCTCAACATTTTAAGGCCTTCTATTCTCAATTTGTTTCAAAGAAATTTTGTCAAGATCTCCCTCAGCTTGACGAGAGGAAAATCTGGCTCTGCAAAATTATTTGTCGACTGCTGTCATGCAATCCAAAGCATCTATCAGAAATAAATGCAGACAAATTTTGGCCTTTTTTTTTCTGAATGCCTGTGACTCACCAGCGTCTTGTATTCAATCTGCTGTCTGATGAGTTTGTCCTCACTGAGGGAATAGCGTGCCTCTCCGGTGATGGAGTCTATGGGTCCCTTCTCCATTTGCTGTTTGATGGCACAGAACAGCATGAAGAGAGGCTCGCCCGCACACTCCTTTGTTTTGGAAAGGAACCCAGGGATTAGAGCGAAAGGTGGGAGAAAAAGAAAATAAGACAGGAAAGAAGTGAGGGGAAGAACAGAGATCTGTATTCATCAGCACAGCACTAACCAGAGCATGGCACATCATACACAATAAAATGGAGCTTTCTCTCCCTTTGAATTGCAAAGATGGAGATATGTTTGACCCCACAGGTAACCATTATTCCTCCACAATATCCATAAAACTCATCAATATTGGACGGTTGAAATGACAGCTACAACAACGACATGCACAGCAGATCTCTTTCAAAAGCAATGCTAATAATTTTAAGAAGCATCGTCATCTATTACTTTGACGCCTGGAGCGATAAGGCGCGAGAAAGGATGTCATTTTACCTTGAGAAATTTGTGGAGCAAGAAGGCAAACCAATTTGTCAGCATCTTCTCCGCCACGGACTCTGTTCTGCAAGAAGAGAAGAGAGCACACTCATTTGTTGGGGAGAGGCGTCCCACAGAGAGCTGGAGTACTCTGATTATTCTTTTATAATTTAAAACGGAGAAGAGCCCGACATTGTTGGGACCAAAAGACAGAAAGGATGCCCTTTCTCAGCCACTCCGTCTCGGAGGACACATACTCTGATATGCTGTAAGTTGAGTGCTGCTATTGCAGAAGATATTTGGGTCATGACATAATTGTGCAGACACAACTTAAGACGGCCACTTCAAGTCCTTTCACTCTGTTTCTCACTCGCCGTTTCTACACTTAGCTACTTGACATGAGTCCAGGCTGGAAAGATTTTTATCATTTTCTGTATTAAATCATGTAACAGTACCCTTAAAATAGCTTATCAGTCCTGTCTTATCTGAATCTAATCCAAAGCCTGCAGCTTTATAACCAACAGTCACCCTCCCTAACCCGCTGTCTCTGTCACTCCTTTTCAGTCCTTACCTATTTCAACCCTAACCTGTAAGGGATCTTCTGTATACGGCATCCAATTTTTTTTTCCCAGCAACATGTTTAGGGTAACAAGTTTTCATCCTTATATTTAATGAGTGTACTTCGGATTGAGAGACACTTGGCTTAAGAAAAAAAGAAAAAGAAAAACCCGTCATGAAACATTCAGCAGGCCAGCCTCAGCCCTGGGAAAACAATCGACAGTTAACCAGAGGTGGAGGAAGGAGGGAGAGAGGCGAGTGAAGGGAGGATAGGCCAGGCGAGGTGACACAGGGAGGAAATGCGAGCTGCAGCTGAATGTTTCATGAGTGGCACACAGAAGATAAGTCAGACTGACACCGACTGGTGCTGCCGTCGCACTCACTCTTCCCCATTAGGTTCTCTTCCTCTGCCAGTCCCTCCCACTCTCTATCACTTTTACCGCTCCTGTCTTTCACCTGTCTGCTCAGGCACCCCTGCTTCTCACACTCGTAACGGCTGTTTCACGCCGATGCACAAAACAAAGCTGAACAGAGGTGGGCTTTCCTTCGCTGGCCTAGTTGCTCGTTCAACAGAAGTGCGGTAACTGGGCTGGAAAGAACAATTCACAAAAGAATTATCTACGCAAAACGATAAGCAGCGCCGCTCAGAACCGGTCAGAACATGAAAACGCCTTGGGTTTTTAAGTGGAAAGTACGGACACAGAAAGTGAGGAAGAAATCATTCCAATTTTGGTTCCTGAAATTCACAAGGAATATACATGACTTGTAAAACTTCTTACTTTAATGTGCTTAATGTTTCTTTTTGTTCATCGCTTAACACCGAGCTTCTCCAGTGAAGCAAAAAGATTGTGGTCCCTGCAGTGAATGAGCACTTTTTTTTGGCAACGACTTAACTCATATTCAAACAGTCCTCTGTTAAGTTAAACTCCGAAGTGAGTAATCCAATATTCAGCTGAGCAAAATCAGTCATTATTTCAAAACGACTGATAACACAAAATGAAAATAGCTTTTATAAATCTTAATAACTAAAACCCTTTGTTGATGAGTATAACACAAAGGCAGTTTTCCAAAAATGTAAAAACAGACTCCTGGTTTACCTGCGGAGGAGTAGTTTGGGATGGTTCTTGCTCTCCAGGTTGCGTTCTATGAGATCTGAGAGCAAGTGTTTGAGGATGTCGGTGGCGTACTCCAGCCGCCCCTGCAGAGCCGTCATGATGAGCGAGGCGACGTAGCCGCGGTCACGCATGGAGAAGGAGCGCTGCAGCTCTAGCGTACGGATAAACGTCAGCAGGAAAACCTTGTTGTTCACCAACTGAGCAAACTGCTTCAAGGCTTTCTCCACACAGGCCTGTCCGCTCCCCGGCACCTACATGCATATTAGAAAATATTCACTCAAGCATGAAACAATTCACAGCATAAATGGAGTGAAAAGAAGCATACACAAAATTTTCATAAACCATCTCAAGGCAAAACAGAACCACTGGTGGGGCCACAGGCATAGACCAGTAGCAGTGATGTAACCCTCATGTGCAGATCCTGACGCATCCATTCCCTCTTGGAAACTTTTTGAGTCATCATTTTTAAACTTATCGAGAAGTTTATCAAGAAAATAACTACATTAGCTTCGTTTTTCTGCAACAAATAATGGGCCTGTTACTTTGATTTAAAATTTTTTTTAAAAAGTCAGGATGTTTAACCTGCAATCAGAGAGGCTCTTCAGAACAGAGATCTTTCGAAATCAATGTGACCATAACAACAACTTGATTAAGCCAGCTATAAATGGCAACACCAGCCCAATTTGACCTTGAGTAACCTACTTTACAATTTGTTCTAGAAAAACATGAAAAGGCAAGTTGTGCTTCATAATTTGAAAATGGAACAATAATAACAGTCCTGGCCAAAGAAAATTTTAAAACCAGGGCCTCTTGATCAACTGAAAATGTAGATCTATTTGCAGAACCTTCAACATCCCAACTTATTGATGGAATACATAAAGATTTAACAACTACTTTATAATATCATGATGTAAAGTTTCTGATGAGGAAAATAAATAACGTTTCCGATCAGGTGTACAAAAGTTTGACTCAAAATGTGGACACCAATAAACAACAGACAGTTAGTCAACAAACAGACCTCAAACGGTTGACATTTACTCCCACCGCTCTGTTCAACAGCAGTTTGGCAGCACTTGCCAACGAGCCAAAATCGATTTCGTTTGGAGTGTACAGTAGCTTTAAGGTCAAGATGTCAGGAAAATGGTTGCAACTGGATTCAAGTACTGCGGCTCTGCCTCAGAGGTCACTTACTTCCAGCTCTCTGAGCACAGGGTGATCATCGATGCCAGGGAAGAGAACCCTCATGGCATAAGTGCGGTAGTCTAGGTAGGGGATGCCAGCTCTGTCCAGATCGCTGGTTAGCTCGTTGATGTCTGTCTGCAGCTCTGCAAAGGCTGCAAAAGACAGATCTGTGTGTTAAACAATTTGACATTCTGCAGTCGTTTCTCAGAATAAACCTAAGAAAGCATTTTCCTTTCTGTTCCTGATGAATACATGAAATGCAACTGTAAAACAGCAAAATGATGACAAATGAGTGATTGTAATGTTTTTGGGAAGCACTGCAGTTCATAGAAAATTTAAAAGCTGTATCTTGAGAATGTCCTGGCATTTTTTAAATCCACATGTCTCTGTAAAAAATGATAGAGTTCAGAGTTCACTTACTGGACACAGATAGATAAAGAGTTTGTTACCTCATTAAAATTCAGAATATAATGTTAGGTATCTTGCTCCAAAACATAAACAACCAATATATATAATTTATTAATCTTCATTCAAATAAATCATTTTATTACCAATGCCACCATACACATCAGTCTCAACAGTTCTCAACAGATGGCACTATAAAGCAACCACAAATGAGATTTTGGACATTTGGTATTAGTTCTTTTGGGAGTGTGAGTTTGAATGAGCAGGATTAACTTTAATCTCTCAGATCAGTCTCGCTCACCCTCCTTGCACTCCAGAGCCACTCTGGACTCCAGATTGTCCATCTGCATCTGCAGGCGCTTCAGCGTGAGGTCATTCTCGTGTGACTTCCGTCTGTAGGCCAATAGGACTATGACGACGATGATGAGGAGGAGCCCCCCTCCAGCTGCGATGCTGAAGATGGCAGGAAGGGTGAGCAGGCTGTCGGAGCGGATGTGAACTTCTCCCGGAGAGATGTGGAGTCCTCCTACTTGGACCTGGATGATAATAATAATAATACAAGCACAAGCACAGTACTTCAAAACTGAAAATGCTCAAATAACAAAGATGAAAATAAAAAAAACGCTGGTCATGAATTCAGGACATTGTTGTTGAAAAATTGAGTCGGCAAGTACAATGAAGGTGAGGCCCATTGTTCCTGAACAATCACCTTTTAAAGAAAACAATTTTTAAAAGTTCCAGGCACACCAGCTTTTCATCCTACAGCTCTTTTCTCATTATTTGCAAGAGTGCCTGTCAATAATTCTGAATGTGCTGTAATTAGCAACCTACCAGACCATGAGTGAGAGACAATGACAGGACGCCAGTGACTAACTGAAAGCCTGCCGCTGACCCACAAACACAGTGACGTACAGACAAGAGCTGACCTACAGACAGCGACCCACATCCATGGAGACGGGCAATCAGATGCGCGGACGGACAGAAAACGTCGAGAAACGCTTTTAGACTGACCAGGACTTTGTGCTGCCCGGTGAGGTTTGGAGGCTCGCAGAGTAACTGAGTGTCGGACACAGTGAGAGAACAGGGCGTGTCGCCAATCAGCACCGTGTAATTCAGCCTGGCTCCACCAGACGCAGATGGCACCAGGTTACGTCCCTGCAACACAGTAGCAATATAGACAACCGCTGAAAACAACATATCACTAAGAACACATCTTACAAAACAAAAACTGTAACCGATTGGGATCCTTACAAACAAAAGTGTGGTTTAAGGTATCAGATGGGAATGTTTTTCAAATTTCATGTACTGTACAGCAACTATGCCGTATACATAATGCCAATGTAATGATTTCATCTCATTGCAATTTCTTGCTAATCATTACAATTTAAACTCAATAAATGATTAGCCTGCAATTTTAGGGCATTAGTATAATTACTGTAATCAACCACCTTGGAGAAGACCAGCAGCCAGTTTGTTTTTTTTTACAGCACATTCTACACTGTGAGCCACTGAGTCATAATTTACGGGAAATCTGCTAAATGATTTTACCTAACAAAGACAGATTGCTTCAAGATGCAATCCAATCTGCTGTGCTGTTCCTCCACGACAAAATGGAGCTGTAAAGATGCGCATGGTGTAAAAGTGGAAGGCAGTTGGGAAAATCTAATCCAGAAACTACAAGATGTAGCCATGACCTCTGTGTGACAGGAAGCATTGGAGCTCACAGGGAATGTCGTGGGAAATGTAGTTTTTCAGAAAAACAAAACTGCTGGTTATGTCCACAAATGTGTCATTAGTTTACAACACGGCATTATAATGAATTTCATAATAAAACATTATTTTAGAAACATTGTGTGTAGCAGATTATAGACTTCGGTCATAGATTAGACTAGATCGTATGTATTTAATACTTTTATATGTCACTGTCAGTGCCTGATAGTTACAGACTTAAGTTTCCTCCCTGCCTATTGCAGGGAAATAATTAAAAGAAACCAGAATAGCAGTAGAAGGTCAGATGACGTACTTTGAGTATAATCGGAGCACCAGGTTTCTGCTCCAGAACGCCGGATAGACTGAGGGGCTCCAGGTAAGGGTTGGGGTAGTAGACAAAGCCTGTGTTGTTGTAGGTGAGCAGAGCTTGTACGTTGTTGAAGACGAAGCCGAACTCGTCCACGTGTTTGACCGTCTCCTGGTCTGCGGTGTGCTCGGCCTTCAGAGAGGGGGCGAAGCAGCTGATGGTGGTTGTGTTCAGCACTTTGCACACCTGGAGAGCAATCAAGTCAGGTGTTAACACATGTCACACTGCTTAACAGGGCCTACAGCCAGTTACAGTGACGAGACTATACATATCACCATACACATATTTGATTATATAACAGCTCACCGTGTTGTTTGCTGCATGGATAATTACATGAATAATTGAAAGACATCGATGATTAATCTTAAATTCGTGAGTCAATGTTTTACCCTAATAAATATCTTTTACATTTTAAATCTATAGTAATCATTAATACATCTCAGGTGAAGACATGCCAGCTAATGTGACGATTTAAGAGCCCCTTGTATTTTTTTTATAAATCTAGAAAGCAGAGCATGACTCATTTTATGCCTAGAATTACGATTCTCAGTCATTTTGAATCTCAGATGTTACGAATCTTATGGCGCTTTTTAATGTTATTCCACTTAAGTTTAATTATACTGATGGTCTCTGTGGTGTCAACCTACATAACCCGAGATTGAGGTTATCTATAACTGACTCTTATCCACTAGCTGTTGCAGTATTCCCAGCTAATTTCCTCCCAGCCATATGTTCACCTGTCTGCGCTCATGTTTTTGACCTTCTGCCTGTAAATGTATTACAGCTGATTTGCCATCACATTAGTTACAGTATTATTCAATGGGGAATATTTTTGATTTGTTCTGAAGCCATTTTTCCTTCATGTCTACAAGAAACGTTTTCATATGAAGCCAATCACTTGCTCCTTGGATGGAGTTAATACCAAACTGCTGTGACAGGTCTGTGCCACTACTGTTATCAGTTATTGGTGCATTATCAATAACCAATAGCGCTCTGGATTTGGAATGCGGTTCTTGAAAATCCCTCTCAATGTCAAGAAGATCCCTTAAATTCCCCGAGCTTCAGGGCAATTTCTGAGCTCCTGAGTTTTTATCTCAGGTTTCACAGAAAGTTGTTTCAAGTCAATTAACTGCTTTTGTGACTCAAAACATTTTTGAGCAATTCCAGTTATGTTTTCGAGATATGCGCGATAAAGATGCTGCCCTCATTAAATTTACCAATGACCCTCTTTTAGCTGCTGATTCGGGTTAAAGTTCGACTTCAATCCCTTTAGATCTCAGTGCTGCCACTGACACTGTAAAACATGCAGTTTTCATTGGCCGGTTCAGATTCTGGGCTGGCACCGTTGCCTCACTATATAATTGGCTTACGGCAGAACTCTTACACACAATATCTTCTACAGCAAAAAAAACAACAACACATGTATTCTTCAAACACATTACATTTGAAGTTCCTAAAATTTCAGTGGCCTTATCTTCACATGCTTCCACCTGTGCTGTATTATATTATTATATACAGTAATATTATCATATTATAGATACAGCGTATCTTTCCATTGTAATACAGATTAGCCCACTGAAGCCCAGAGGCATATTCCTCTTTCAAGGAATGCCTCAATTTTTTTTTTGGCATATTTACAATTTATTGGTCTAGAAAATCTAATATTTGAGGTAGTATTTAATGTCTTTAATATCTCAATGCGGATACAAGCAAACTATGTTTTCATTCCATGTCTGGCGTCTCTTCACAAGTTACCTGTTCCGAATTGATTTTTAAGATCTCGATATTGATTGACTTTCAAGGTCGAGCCAAAAGTTTCCTTCCCAGAAGTTTCGACCCTGTGTGCAGTCTTAGATCCTCAGGCAATTCCCTGGCTGGTCCAAAGTGGAAAACATGAGTCTGAAGGTGACTGGACTTTTGCCATCGGGGGGCCCCAACACTTTGGAACAATCGTCACTTTGAAGCCACCTGCCTGAGGAGCTCAGGCAAACAGAATCGGCACCATAAATCACCTCCCAAAGCTGAGTTGTACTATCATGCTAGTTTTTTAGAATCTAGATTAGATTGGTGAATTTTCTCTCCTTCCTGCAGGCCATTTGCTGCAGTGACTGGTTGTTTTTCTGCCATTGTTCACACCTCGGTAGTTATTTTTATCGGCCTTTAAAAATTGATCGACCTCTAGGTCTACCTTGTTAAAACTGTAGCTAGAGATTCATGAAAATCGCTGTGGCATTTTCTACCAGCAGAGTGCAATATTTTCGCAGTTGTCACACTTACATTGACAGATTCATGGCCGGCATATTTGACTCTGACCCGTGGTTCCTGAACAACATCCAGGTTGGTTCCAGTCACCGTCAGGGTGGTATGTCCGCTGTTTGCAAAGAAGGTTAATCGTAAGTAATAATTATTGGTCAATAAACACATACAGTATATACACATGCACACACAAGGACACACCATGTATATATGAACACATAAAAACTGTGATTTAATTATAATGGCGACCGCAGAGAGAGATCAATCTGTTTAACTTGCAAGCCCAACATTTTCCAGAGAATCTGCATTAATGCAGGTTTGAGGAGGTATAGCTGGCATGGTAGCTCACTCTTTGTTATTGGGCAGAGGAGCCAGATCAAACGGCGAACCAGCTGGCTGCTATTTTATATTCATCCATGACTGTGAGGCTGGCGTAGCCTGAATACAGACGCTGCTTGTTTACATATCTGCGCTAGATGTGATTAAAATAAACAACACTCTAATCTTTGCATAACCTGTGCTGCAGTGTGAGCTTATACAAACTGTACTGTGGAATTGCATAGTGGAGAGGGAGAGACAACGAGGGGAAGAACATAAGGGAGAAATATGGAAAAATGGCTTTAAAAAAAAAAACTGGCCGGTCTAGTCAGCCTGACAGAGTGCCAATCCTTCTCTTCTCACACTTCAAAGGGTACCTAAGCTTGTAGGGCCACATAGTGAGACTGCACATTCATGATGAGGGTTCTTGA
Source organism: Hollardia meadi (assembly GCA_037974645.1). NCBI lineage: Eukaryota > Metazoa > Chordata > Actinopteri > Tetraodontiformes > Triacanthodidae > Hollardia > Hollardia meadi. The sequence continues at coordinate 23,887 of JBBPCS010062372.1, forward strand.
TTGCAGCTCCACAAAGCTCCTCCTGTCACCAGGCTGAGGGCCAGGGTGTCTCTCTGAAGTCTAATCTGCAGGGACGTAGTGCTGGGTAATCCCACCCGGAATCGAATCGAGTGCCATCTTTTATTGAGTGGAATACAGGTGAGGCACCTTTCAGCTGTGATAGAAATGTCTATGCAGCTAATTCACTTTCATCGTAACATTAGCAGCATCATTCATGTGAAGTATGTGAAGAGTATTTCAATAAAACCTAGCTCGAATAAAAGTGCTATTTTTAGGAGTCACCTTGTTTTGATTACTGATTAGATATCGTTTAACAGCCTTGTTGTAATTGACTACCACAGCACCTCAGTTCATTGCCTCCATGTTACCCTAACTCACAGATTGCCTGGCAAAGTGATGATTTGTACTAGCCAGGCCACTGTATTTGAACAGAGTTTTTCATATTATTTGATCTTTATTGATTATATATACTACTATACTGTATAATAAATGAAATGTAAGAGAAAAAAGACAGACAGTGTCCTTGACTATGTTTTGCTCACCACACATTCATTTGGGCAAATGCTATTCAGTGCGTACTGTATGTGTAAAACAGAGCTATGTGCTGCAATTTGCAAAATGAGATTGCTTCCTCTCGCATTCAACATGTCTCTGCAATCAAACTGAACACTGTACTTGCGACCCGCAAGCATGTTACAGCCAAATATGTCCGCAATTTGCATGCAACAATCATTTGTCAGTCCTGACGCTGCTACCATTTGCAATCTGCGTGTATGAAGTACTCACACATCGCTTTTGTGAGACGGGGCCCTAAAGTTTGCACGTCTGTGGACTGTGCAAGGTTAACAAGATCACAACAAAACCCCCATGAACACTGGGAGGGGCTGCAAACTCCACACAGAAAGATGCAGGGAATGAATGGGGCTAGTATCTAGTTATGCAGTACTGTATTGCTACCTGGTAATGCTCCACAGGGGTTCAATGCGCTGGACTGTGGGATCTTCTATGTACTCGAAGGCCAGACTCCCAGGAACTTTGGCCCGGTCGACACTCAAACTGACCTGCACCGGCCCGGCTTTGGTCACAGACGGCGGAGAGAAGCACACAATCTCCAACATGGTCCTCCTGGTGGGAGTACCAAAACAGCAATTTATTCATGCCTTTGATTTCGACTGCTCGCTCGCTGCTGCAGTTATGAGCCATGCGTATTACTATAAGGGGAGAGGATTCATTATAGACTGTCCCATCTCTTCCTCGTTGAAGACACATTAGAGATGGAACACTGTAATTAGAGGGTGCTCTAGGTAATAGCTTCATCGCCTCACCCTCCTGACTCCTACCATGTGAGGCATCTTGAACTTTAAATAGATATCTATAAATACACAGAGAGCAATACCTACCGCTGTGGGTTTCATCGCCACCTCACAAATCAAGACTTTTCATTTAACGCACGGACACTTAATTTTGTCCCGTGTGTGTGCTTCTTTTAACAGAGCGGCCTCATACTGTGTTTCATAGAGGTTAGACAAGGCTAAATCTTTAATATTGTGTGGAGGCATCGGGGAGGATAAGTCTTCATCAGACTCACCTGTACAGCTCACAGGTCTGACTACCGAAGTACACATTAACAGTGCTTCCAGCGCCCAGGTTCTCCCCAACAATGGTGACCTTGGTGCCCCCAGATTCAGGCCCTCTGCCTGGGGTAAGCGCCAGCATCAAAGGGGTCTGTGGAGAACCAAAACTCATTAAAGTTTCATTCCACACACAGGTGGGTCAAAAACAGAATACAGTATGTCTTACTAATTGTCTGATTCTGAAAAGCCCTGTTCTAGTGGCCTTAGTGGCTGAATGAACCACTTTCCTCTCATTACTTGGAGTACTATGCCAGCATGTACAGACTGCGTCTTGACAACTATAGCTACAGATTTAACTTGAAAATTTCAGATCAAGTACTGAAATCAAGTTCTGACGCGGGCAGAAATTGCATTGTGTCTTTCTGGTAGAAATAACATTCAGATCAGGCTTCAACATTTCAGAGAGAAGATTAGCTCAGCCGCAACTTCACATTTGAGTGCACTTCACTGATCCTACCGGTAGCTGAGGTGCATGTAAGTGTATTGTTTAGTTATGAATCCTCCCTGACAGCCATGACAGTGATCTTGAATTCTGAAATCGGGTGCGATCAAGTGAAACAGACACTCATGTTCGAGTTCTCCATGATATCCCGTGATCTCAAGTAAACAAAAGTTGTTTTTTAATGATAGATTCTTGTTACATCGATTAATCTCCTCATCTAGAGATAATGAGTAAGAAATTAACACACTATCACAAGATACAAGCTTTTTTATCTTGAGATAACAAATCAATAACGATATAAAAAAAAATAATTGCAAGTACGGCCATTCTCGACCGTCATAATACAGTGCATCTTTGAAAGCAAGCAAAAATCTTTGTTAGCTTCAGTGTTAAAAAGCACCCCATTCCTTTCATTAGCAATACGCAGTGAACAAATCATGAGGAACAACAAAATAATGATGATTAACTCTCTTATGTGCAATCTACTGTGTCTCGCAGCAGCTTGAATAGATAAAACTAGTTGTTGGCTTAATTCAGTTCAGCCTCATTCATTGCAAACACTTGATGTTTGTTTCAGAGCGGATGGACAAAGTTAATGTGTTTCAGTGTCAGAATTACCACAAAGGAGTAGAGCTGGGAGGACTGCGCACGTAGTTCTGGTCTGCATTCGCCAACACACAGCTTAACTGGACCTGGTGCACTTCCTTTAGGGGCGGCGGCCATCTCGCACACAATCCTGTCACGACAAAAGACACAAGTACGTAAATGTGGGTGCACAAAAAAGCCAGACACACACAGCGGTATCACTGCACTGTACCATATTGTGACAAGCACTGGGGGAAGATGGCCTTTGCTGGTGTGATTGAGGCAGACTTTCATAGAAGTTGTGGGTCAATACAGAGGGCCATCTTTCTTCCTAATGGGAAACCTATAACAGCAATATAACTCAAATGATAAACTACACCCCTCCCCATCTCCAGCACGATTGCCACCCACCATTACCTCCGGTTGCCATGACAACATAGCGGCTTCTTCAATAAGTCAGTATTGCTTGTCAGGTCAATAAGATAAAGTGCGCCATGAATAAGTCATTATAGCAACTGACCCCATGCAGAAATTAATGGTTGTAACAGCTGTAATGCCGTGTTTTAAAGCACTGTGTGTGCCAAATGAATGGCCCTGCCGAGTGCGCAAAGAACTCTGCGTTCCCCGATACAATAAGAGCACCCAATGAATCGTCCCTGCCCAGCCCTTCTATTCATACATCACGGGAGTTTTCCAATTTTCTGCTGGCATGTCCTTTTTTTTTTTTTTTTTTTTTAACAAGGATATAAATAAAGACCCTGCAGCCTGAGCCCAATCGCATTACATGGCTGTGAGAGAAACACATGGCTAACAGATTGTCCCTCCAGTCAGCGACATGCAGCGCATTTCAATTACAGCTGTGTCGACAGCCTCATAACGACAACGACACAAAGACTGTCTCTTCCTTTGGCTCTGACTGCACCAGAGCAATGCAAAGCCCCCACACACAATCCTACAACCTGATGAGGCATCACTGGGCTCTGGCTTATTCACAGACTGTGCTAGTCTCTGACATACAGTAAATAGTGTGAGAGAGAGATTGTGATTGCGATTGTTTATTTTCATGTGTTTGCATTTGTACCATGCCTATCTGGGCAAGGGAGTGGAGGTGTCTCTCTTACTGTTCTGCAGTGATGTATCCCTCCTCCTGCGGGGTGCACTGCACACCCGCCACCTCCACGTTACCCTCCAGCTCAGAGAAGGACAGACCCAGGTTCAGGCCCTGGATGGTGACCAGTGTACCCCCCTCCAGAGGTCCTGCCACTGGACTCACCTACATAGGAAGCAGGAAAAAGTGATGATGAAGACAGGATTTTACAAACATACAGTGATGGGTTTTCAGATACCAGCTCATCATTTTCATCCACCCCCATACTAAAGAACTTCAAAGCAGCAATTTTCCTGTGCGCTAATGTTTTTTTTCTCAACAGATTTTCCAGTTAAGAGTTTGTCATATTGGAGAATGATGTGCCATTTCAACCCCAAATAATACAATTAGTTAAAGTTTTAGTTAAGAGTCACTAATTCTGTACAAGCCCTGGTCGGATTTGCGGTACTTTCCACAAAATATCGACTGTTGATTGCTTTAGTCCAAAAATACTGGCTTTTAAAATGTGTATAGGGCTAAAGCCAACTTTTAAGTGGCAAAAACTGAAGTTCCTCAAATGACCAGTTGAGGCTAGCTCCAAAAGCGAGTCACTTGTCATAGATCCCTATGTGAAAATGCCCAACTTTACACCGGAAATAAACATGTTCACACACTGGTACAAAAAAATCTCTTTAGCTCTCTAAAGCTAATTTGCTTGTTCATGACAACTGTAAGGGGAGTGAATTTTTATATAACTCACTCGTCTAAATTATATTGAGGTTTAAAGTTATGCATAACTAAGGGCGTGGCCTATTCGAGTGACAGCTGGCCACGAGCTGTCTGTGAACCGTTACTTCGGCTGATTCGAGTCACTGAACTTGACCTCTCTGCCGTGTTTGTGATGTTGGTGCCTTTTGGAGAATTTTTCGTGCAATTGTTGGACAAATAATATGCCTTGCTGTGCGGTTAGTTGGACTAATAGACTGTTCAAGAAGTCTGCCCCACATAAAACCTGAGCACAATCTAGAAGTCAAAGGCAACTGGGCTTACTCTAGATTCAGTTGCGAGAATCAGTTACATTTGACTTTGCACTTCTACATGACCTGAATGACTGAGAATCCTCACAGACACCCTTACACTTACTTAGATGAAAATTGACTTGACTTACGACAGTTTCTGCGTGCCATAATCTCTATGCAAACATGAAATACATTCACCCTAAATCTGTGAGAATTACCTAACTCGCACACTGACGTGGCTTATTCGAAAAGCCTTGAAATACACTAATTCAAAACAAACTTTCATGAATAATACAGTGAATAACAAAACCTTGAGAAACCCATTCACAGTCCTTTCCAGGGTGAAGTTAACCACCCCAGCAGGGAACATTTGGACCTGCAGAGCAGAACAGGAGCAACACTCTGCACTCCTGAGCAGCACTTGATAGTTGATTCATTCTGCTGCAGCTCCTTCAGAAACACTAATAATGTGACAGGGACATCAAAGGCTCGCGGCTCTTTGAAGTGGAAGAGCCTTGCATCTCTGTGCCTGACCCTCTGCGCTTCATTCAAGAGAATGTACAGGAGTTTGTGAAATTAAAGATCCATCACCACTCTCTAAACAAACTGAATTTGTTAAGCTGTTGAGCACTTAAAATAAAATAAAATGTGAGATAACCTCAGATAAACAGACACTTGGATGCGGAAAGATAAAGATAAAATTTCTGTTCGTTCCTGACTACCAGGAATACCCGATAAGATGTGTTGGCACCCAGTTTTCTGATACTGAGAGGTACAAATGGACGGATGGTTGAAGAAACATGCTTGTGACTGGACATTTCTAGGCAGTGGACTTTTGTTCAACGCCTTTAACCCCAGCAAACAGTCTGAATAGGAAATTTGGTTTATGCTTATGCTATATACACCAACATTAAAGGCACAACATTAAAACCACTAACATTGACCATCTCGCTACAGTACAATAGTCTGTTGGGAAACCCTGGATCCTGGCATTCATGTTGATGGCGACTGACACAAACCATCCGCCCAAACACCCTTTCAGACCAAGCACAACCCCCCATGGCACCAGCACACCCCGATGACATTGGTCCCCCAGCAGGACAATACGTGCAGCCACACAACAAACCCTGCTCAGGAACAGCCCGAGGAAAGAGCTTAAGGCGTCCACCTGGCAAAATGCCCCAGATCCAAATCTGATTGAGTATCCATGGGACGTGCCGAGCCATGGATGCCATCGGGGAGTGCTGTTGCCATGAGGGGGGTTACTTTGTCTGAAACAATGTTTTGGAGGGTTTTATTGGTGAAAGAACATCCACATGAATACCAGGACCCAGGGTTTTCCACTAGAACATTGTACTGTAGCCACGATCAATGTCATTCACTTCATCTCTCTGTGGTTTTAATGTTGTGGCTGATCGGTGTATGCATCAGAACAAATTTATGGTATGTGATCCTGTATAAGCCATACGTCTGTGTTATTTCTTTATTTTTAAGAAATCTTGTTTTTATTCTCACATTTCTGGTGAAGCACTTACGTTCTTAAACTGAGGTCTACCAATCAAATGTCGGTGTTACACGCTGATGGTACCATAATGACACTTCTTGACTTGGTTGCCCGAGAGAATGGAAGTGGAATAAAGTAGTTTTAACTACTGTAACAACCTGCTTCACCTTGGTTTCTCTGTCAGACCTTTCTCATACCTCAGTCAACAACTTTGACTTTTTATTGCCAACAACGCAAACAAGACTTTGCCTTCCTGCCATCTTCAACCTCAACGTTTAGTTTAAACACCTGGGTGACACCTAGTTTAAGCCTTAAACCTACTTAGAATTTCTGAAATGTTCTGTTCTGAACCAAATGGAATATTAAGTTCAACAAATTCGGGCTATTGAAAAAAATAATGAATTGGCATGATGACAAAGACTGAAAAATCAAGCTTGTTTTTCTAAATGAAACTACATTTTTTACAAAACTACTCGGCTAAAGAAACTCACATGTGTTTGTATAATTTAAATACACTATATGTGTAAGCTTGATGACTTGACTGACTGACTGACTGACTGGGCAGCAACCCAAACAAACAACAGACCTCAGAAATGCGTGGGTTGGTACACTTGACATTCCTGGCAGAAAGGTTCAGCCAGCGGCTAGCGTAGGGGGAGATTGGGGGACAGTGCTGCCTCATGGTGCATCGGCCCTCGCCGCTACACCAGCCACACTGGAACTTCCTGTCCGCCCGCAGACACATGCCACAACTGTCCCGCTGAGCGCTGCACTTGTAGAGGTGCACTGAGGGATGACACAGAGTCAGGTCAGTTAAAATATCGTTTCACATGTCAACATTGGTTTGTTTATCACAGGTTGTGAAAGCAAAGGAAAACCATAAAATATTCTGTAAAACCCCAACAAAATCTGGACCAGCAGGGAGTGCCATGGCAATCAATCAAATGTTCAAATTTAATCAAACTAATCAACCAATCAGAACTCTTCTTAAACCATGAGTATTCACAGGCAACTCCAAAAATGATTTCTAAAAATTCATAAGAAGCAAGTTTGTTTAAACTCCTTCTTGAGAAAAACGATGCCAAAGTAATCCAATAAACCTTTCTTTGAAGTCTGTCGCTAACATCCTCTGTGAGTAGCCTATATTTATGCCCATATAAAATAAGTTTCCTATGTAGTGACAAGGCCTGTTGAAATTCATATATCCTTGGCTACATGGATGCATTTCATGTACAACCCAAAATGATAAGTGACAAATATGATGATGGAGAGGAAACCAAGAGCAGCTGTGAGAGCCAAACTGAGCAAATATGAAGATTCGCCCTTCATCCCTCCGGGCACACAAGTGATTGGCTGCTTTTTGATAACAATCCCTGCTATCGTGAACTTTCTCTCAAGGCCCTTTGGAAGCCTTGAAGTGATCTCTACCCATCTATCCCCTGTGGATTGAGTGCTTTACACTCCTCTGGCCTGGCAGTGATGGATGGCAGAGGCACCTTTAATCTTCTCGGGATTGTCGATGATGAAATTGCCGTTCCATACGATGGAGAGGTCCACTGCCAGGTCACTGATCTTCACACCCTCGTAAATGTACTGAAAAGCAGAAACAGAGTAAGGGGAGTGTGCGGTAAGTGGATCCAGAGTAAGAGAATGTCAAAGAGAGACAGGGGGTAGAGTAAAAAACAAAAAAAAGGGAGTTACAGAGGGAGACCGAGTGGGAGAAAATGAGAGGATGAAAGGGCAGCAGAGAGACGAGGCTTTTAACCATCTGTCATTTCTGCTATGGTTGTCTGCTCCTCTCCTCTTTGTCATGTAGGGACGCAAACCCAGGCTGAGGTGGGCAATCATCCACATCTGAAGAAAATGGCCTTTTCATTCATTGTCACAGAGAAGCAAGGTATATGCTTTGCATCGAAATGTAGCCTCTGATTTGCATCATGCACAAACCTCCTTTCCTTTCCTGTCACTCTCCTTTCTCTCACATGCCTCACACTTTCCCTCATCACTGTCACTTTCCCTTTCCTCTATTTCTCCTCAGTCTGCTCAACACCTCGGGCAGTATTCACTCATGTACACAGCTTGGATGTTGTGTAGGCAAAGTACATAGGTACTTTGCCTACACAACATCCAAGCTGTGTGCCTCGTTTGACAGCTGTGAGACTCCCAGTGGGAGTGTTTGAGGTCATACCGAGCTGTTCTGGCACTGCACGCTGGTGCTGTTGAAGCGCAGCGCCGTCACACGGTGGCTGACACCCTGCACATGCACCACGCACTCGTAGCCCCGCTGACCCGACTGTGGCTGGGGAAGGTTTCGGGCCCTCAGGGTGATGGGTCGGACCTCGCCGGCTGGAATGAGGATTTCCCCAGAGTGAAGGAGCTGAGGGCAGTCCTGTGCAAATACCAAACAGATGCACATAACTGTACCACTCGCATTCAGAAAACATGCTTTTTTTCATGTTGGCCCTGTTGATATGCATTAATATTCCTCATGCGTGCATAAGTAGTTCACTAGTTTCCCCTCCAGACATCGAGTTATCTATTAACATTATGTAGGCTTCTTTTATACTATATATTTGTATATCTACTGTATGCATCCTTCTGTGTATGTATGTGTCACTGTAATCTGTATTAACACATATGAATGAGTTATATAAACATGAAGGAATTATATAGCACTGGGATTAATGGGGCAAATAAATCGTTAATCCAAAATGAATTTGCATTCATTTGCTTCATGTTAAATTTTCCACCGCAGTAAACTAAATGTAGGACTGGGAGTCTATGCGCTGTTGTGAATATATACCCTATACTACCATATTGGATTATTTAGGACGATATGTTTTATCAATGTATTTATTCAATCTTTAACACGCCATGGTACTTGCCAATCACAAGGTAGCCACGCCCTAAAGCATACCCTGCTTTATCGTCTATTTCACTCTAAATGGAACCATAATTTACAGAATGAACATCATGCTGCATTGAAAAAGGCTTGAAACTAATGAGTGAGACTATAAACTCATTACGAAACTTTACTGAGGTAAAAAAAATAATAATAATACAATGAGAAGTGGTCATTTTCTCATAAACTACTGTACAATCGAACCAGTGGAGTCGCCCCCTGCTGGCCATTGGAAAGAATGTAGGTTTAAGGCCTTTAAGCATTGATTTCACTTTTTAGACCTGGAAGCTCCGTCCACTTATTATACAGTCTATGGTACAGACATTCATGGAGAGAGAAGCTCTATGGATCCATAGAGCTGCTAGCATTTCTGCCGACTCGTAGTCTGATTGATTCATTGTAGTGGAGCTACAGTTTTACATTCAAATCATGTATTGTGCCTTTAAAGGTAAGTGTCACAGGAACAGATAGATTGTGCGCTCGAAAGATACACTTTAATCAGCTCATGAAACTGTAACTCACATTCAATGTGAATGTACAATACCTCTGAGGCGTTGACTCTGCCCTCCTGGAAAGAACAGCTGCTGGGGTCATGGGTGCACAGGTTGCGGTATTTACACCAATGGCAGCGAAACGTGCTATTTACACAGGACAGACACCTGCAGGACGAAATGAACACATTACTAAATACTGCAGCATTTCAATCATACCTCCTCTAGCTGTTCTCCATTTACAGTTTGCAAAACATTTTAATCCCTCCTGTTGTTTATCGAGAGGATTGAAAAGGGGAGACTGATAAAGGGTCCCTGCTGAATTTATCTTGTCAATGTGTTTCATGGAAAGTTCAGATGTCCCCAGTTGCAGGAACAGCATGAATGATGGTCTTTTTGTCGTAGCTGACAATAAATGACTTTAAGGGTGAATTCATGGCAGGAGAGTCACTATTTAAGTGTCCTTCTCACTTGATTCACTCACTTGATTTGTTTTCTGTTTTGTTTTTTTGGATGAAAGTAAAAACCTAGATGAATATTTGATGGGTCGGATTGCACAACATCTTTGGCTCTGATTGAGTCAACTGCAGCCAACAGTCGTTGGGCTGGATTTTTTAATCACATTTTGGACAACAAACAGGGACGTGATTGTGATACAACTTTGGGTGGCGGTCTAACAGGTACAGAGGTGAGAGAACATACTGTAGATGGGTAATGCACAGCTGTCGATGTACCGAACAGAGCAATTGGAGAACTGAAAACTGAACATGTCCTGCTTTCCTGTGGGAGGTATGTGAACTTTGCTGTGCATAATAAAGGTGTCCTGCTGTGCAGAAAACAGATCCATGCACTATCAAAGTCTGTTCTCCTGTATTTGGTTATGGAAACCATGAGGAAACCATAAAACCACTAGCACCACTCAAACACTGCAGCTCATAGCAAATGCCAATACATGTAGTGCCGCAGCATTAAATTTTGATATTAATTAGCTGCCCAGGGCCAGTGTGGACATAGAAACATGTGTGTGTGTGTGAGAGAGAGGGAAAGAGAAAGAAATTTGGGGGTATGGGTATTAATAGAATCAGACTGGCATGGAGCTGCAAACACTGGATAATTAATTATGGAGGATGATGTGATGCTGAGGTGATGGTGTTAGTGGGGGAGGTGGAGGAAGAGGTGCTGGGTTAGGAGTGTGTTTGGTCTGAAATATTAATCACAGGAGTTCGCAGGGTCACTCCACACTAATGGAGGCCGTATCGGTGTGGGGCGGATGTGATGAGCTTCCGACTGTTTCTCTCTAATGGCTTAATCTGGTTATATTGTGTTCGTGTTGCAGTCAAAGAGCATGTTGAATGGGTGGCATATGTATCCACTGTGGGCTAATTTCCTGGGTTTGGCTGCGAGTACACCATCCATCAAATGTTCCCTCCTAGTGAACTTATTATATACCCCTGAATCCGGCTTGTGTATGCTCATGGTTCAGTATAATTCAGTTAAAGGTCAGTGAAGTGTGCACGTACGGCTGTCAGTTCAAATCTCGCTAACACCTCAACAAAGAATAGAAATAGTACTTTCCCTCTCTCCATTATTACTATGCCACTCACAGAAAGTGTACAGAAAAGTTTTTAAAAAAGAATTGCGATGGAGGTCTTTGAAGTAACTAATTCAGAGCTGTGATTTGCCCGTGACAGAGCTTTGTCTTATTTTGCTGTGAAAAATCAAAGTTGCTAATTTGCAGACTTCTTTTAAAGCTGACAAACGCTGATAATTGGCATTAATCCCAGTACGATCCACCTTTGTATTAGTGTAATTGTTATTCACATAGAAATACTCTTGTCATAGTTTACTGTTACGCTAAGTAGACATTAGCATAATGGCTCAAAATCAAAGCAGCTTCCCTGCCCAGTCAGGAAGCTTAAACAGATGAGCATTTAAATAAAGTCCTTTTTAATTTACATTATTTTATCTACCCTCAAGGCACCAGAGCAAGGCTAAAATCTAATTTTTATGTCTCATATCTTACAACAAACACAATTCTCTGGCAGGGCCCCCCAAGGACCAAGTCAAGTCAAAAAAGGGGGTGTGTGAGTCTAATGCTTATCTATTTAGTGGTCCTGGGGGACTGCTGGCCGACAGCGAAGCATACTCGGCTGCAGCAGTAAAGCTGCTCAGTTATGAACAATGTGGGTTCAATAGGCAGTTTCCAGGCGTGAATATCTATCTTATTGCATCAAAAGAGAATAAATGCTTTGCAAATTTTTACATATTAAAAAATGATCATTGACAATAACTGATACAAAATGTTTTTCAAGCTGTAAGAAATAAGCCCACAAACTGCCAGTTTAACCAAAGTCGGAACAAACAGGCCATGGCAAATGCGTCATGTTGATTTAAATGAAACCTGACAGATCAGATATCAAGTCAGATATCTAACAGCCCGATCTTAAGTGGAGTTGTGAGCATCAGCACATCATTGCCCTAAATTAAGTTGTGCCCCGCCATCCGTTGAACAACTCGAAGGTGGGGGTGGGGCAGCAAGTGGGGTTTGCAGCTGGACTCACGTTTTATGTGTGCTGCAGTTGTAGAACTTCACCTCTGTGCTGGCGACCATTCGACCGGTCTCCTTTGAGTTTAGACGAAGCTCTACGCCAGCCCAGTCTGAGAGAGAAAGAGAGGGGTGGGGTGAGTGAAAGGACGGCGAGAGAGGGAATAAAAAGAGTCGATGAGAGAGAGAGAGAGAGAGAATGGTGTGAAAAAGAGGGGGGAGAGAGACAAATGGGATGGGCGAGAGAACGAAAACAATGAGCAAAAAAGAGCAGGTCAAAATGAAAAAAAAAGAAAAGAAAGGAAGTTAATACTTTTATCGCACTTCTGTAAAGAGCCACCTGGTGTCTGCGTCTTTGCAGGGCAAACTGCTGTTGTCGTGAGGAAACCTTCAGTCAGAAACTTCAATTGAGGGATTACTGCATATGCTCTGAGAAAATTCTGTGCTACTTATCAAACTCTTTGGATAAACAAAAAAAAATGCAATTGTCAATCTGAATAGCAGGCAGTCTTTTTTTGTGTCTGGAATATTGATATTTTAAGTATTTCACCTGACATTGGCATCACCCTCTATCTGTATATTCCGGTTGCATTCATTTCCCATAGTTCATGTTTGATTTGTTTGTTTTGACGCATGATATCTGAGCTCACCTTGTCCTTCTGGTATCTGAGGGACCTCCTTCCCGGCCGGGGACAGACACATAACCCTGTTCCCGTTGACGTGACCCTCCACTTGGGCCTGCTGGCCAAATGAACAGGTGATTCCAGCAGAAAGGTCTGGAACATTATTCACCTCCAGCAGAAGCTAGAAGAATAGTGGAGGGACCAGGTTTAATGTAGGTTACTTGAGACTGGCCTGGTGCATTGGTATGTGCACCATGGTAAATACTATGACAGTATAGTATATGTTAGTAGAATATAACACATTTTATTGTTTGTTTTTCAATTACTGAGTTAAAGGAATAGTTCCCTATTTTGGGAATAATGCTTTGTTTCTTTGCCACTCATATCTTTCTGTTATATATAAAGCTGGAGTCAGGACATGGTTAGCGTAGCTAAGCACTCCCTTTTCCAGGAAACAAAATGTGCCTGTCAACACCTTTTAAGCGCACTAATTAACACAGTTATCTTTTTGGGATAATTCATGTAAAAATGGCCAAGAAATAGTCCAGCACATAACCTCCTGGTAAAACTGTAATTTGTTTATTCTGTTTACAGGGTAAACAATGAGATGTACAATTTTAATTAGATAGCTTAAGGGCTGCTGGTGGGTCGGGTTTGTAACATTTGGACCAGCTGCTTCCCCTGTTTCCAGCCTCTGTCCAAAAACTAAGTGCCTTCTGGCTTCAGCTACATATTTCACAGACAGATGCAAAAGTGGTATTAATCCTCTCCTCTACTCTCGTTAAGAAAGCAAGTGTATTTCCCAAAATGCCAAACTATCACCTTAAAGTAATCCCTAGCTCCTACTTTACTTCCCTCCTCTGTGCTCTTGGCTACTGTGCAAAAACAGTTGAATTAAACTTTGAGGAAATGTAATCAACCTTTTGGCAGATGTATCAGAGATGCAGAAAGAGCAGCTCACTGCTACAACTCCCACCTTAATCTTTCACATTTGTCTCCCATCCCACAGTACAAATATTTTAACCAATATAAATAAAATTGATGCCGCACAGGGAGAATCACCTTTCTCTCTCTCCCTTCACCTCTCACAAAACTAATCTTCTCTACCAGGCTTATACTACATGTGGCTGGACAAGGCTACTCTCAGCGATTGCTCGTAAACATCGGCATTGCGAGTGGAGTGACAAAGCAGTGATTGGTGGAATGATAAGCAGACTCACAGGGACGCTATGTGCTGATACAGCAATGCTGTCCGGGTGAGCGATAACCTTCACACAGCGCTCAATGTCAGTGGCGAAACGGAAGGTCTCCTCCGCCCTGTGACACCGATCCTTCCTCGAGCACCTGTGGAGCAAGAGAGACTTTGAATTAAAAATGTATAAAATAGTGCAGAAAGATGAGTTATGGCCAACAAACTCCCTAATTTTTAGCCATAGTTGCTATAGTTGCATCGCTCTGATATGGCAGTGTTGGTCACTTGGCCTACAGTTGGTACGGACTGAAGTATCTCGACAGCTTGTCCAAAACTTTGGTTTATGACTAAATATCTGTACCGATTAGCAAATGTTAGCATGCTAATGCTAAACCCCTATGAACATGGTAAACAAACCTGCCTATGGTAACATGCTGACATTAGCATTTAGTACCAAGAACCTCGAGTCAAGGTAGTAGTAATAATAATAATAATTGTACTAATAGTATGTATTATAATAGTAAAAATATAAGGGTAACAATGATATATGTATTTAAATATATGTCTGTTGTATGGTATATAGAAAATAATATCAGTAATAATAATACTAAACAATATGTTGCAATGGTAATTATACACAGTATAGATAAATAACAGGAGGCACAGCTGGGCCTGAGTACAGCCAACTGCTAGCATAGCTGTAGACAGTTACATGAACAGCATGTAAATAAAGCTAATAGGGAAGCCATGTTTGAGTCAAAGCTGAGGTGACATCTGTTGTCATCCATAACTGCTCCCTGAATCATATTATAATATATGGACATATCTCACAATACTGTTTCTGCAGATGTTTAATGCATTCTAAATTTGACACAATATTGTGCATGTTTTGGTTGCTTTTTTTTTCCATACGGTCGTCTCCTGGACACGTGGCCGTCAGTCAGATGCGTAATCAGATCAATCCTTTTACATTTTTACCGTGCCTTTTTGCAGAGTAAGAATTACATTGAGTGCAACAGTAGAATAAGCCTCAACTCCGAGTTCCCAACAGGCAATTAAAAGTAAAAAGTGAAAGGGTTGGCACCATATGTGACCTGAGAATAATCTTGCAAGAGAGAAATGCAAAGTAGAAAGTACATTTAAAGTTAGGACAAGGGATGGAAAAGGATTTTTAAAACTTTTAGCAATGTGCCCAGTTTAAGAAATGGGGATTTGTTGTTGAGATAGTGTTTTTTTTTTTTTAAATTTGGCTGTATTAATACTGATTTCTTTGAAAGAGGCATTATAGGAGTTAGGCTTCTACAGGCTCTGAGAGTAACTGGCAGGCTGTATTTAATCATAAGCACCGAGTTCAAAAAAAAGAACAAGAGTTTCTCAGCTGTGGAGTTACATGGTGATGGCAAACTCAGAGAGAGCATTTTGGCTGTACGCCATCATCTCTTTCTTATTTTTTTAAATGTGTAATGCACGCAGCGAGGGAAGATAGTTAATATACTCTCAGATTCTGTTGAGGGGGTGGCACCTCCTGAGAAAGCTCAAAGCGCGCCGAGGCCTCTGCTGTAATTACAACACAATATAAAGGTGGAATGGAAGCGCGGTGACAGCTGTTGCTGATTCGACTCCTTGAGGCGGACCGGAGCCACAGCAGTACACCTCCTGACCGCTCAAAAGCTGAAGTGCCTCCAAAAAAAAAAAGAGGATGCCTTTCATCCCTCATCTCTTTTATTCACAGCTTTTTGTCTGATGGAGCCATTTGTTCCCTTTTACTTCAGGCTTTGTACATGTTCAGCTACGCCCTCCTCCACACACACTGTCAGATAGGTGCTTTGGTGCACTGTACCAGGGGGGAAAGCGGGAGCCTGAAAGAGGTCTACATGACACTCTGTGAGACTCATTCAGAGGCTAGAAAAAGACCCCAGTGTGGATTTAATAGAGAGAAAAATAAAGTTGCCTCATTCTGCACTGTGAGGGATCATGATTCGCTTTGGGTTACTTGAGTGAACAGCAACCTATCCATTCACTAATAAGTGCAAGGTATTAATTTAAAGTTCCCCTCCAGACCATTGACATAAATAAAGATAGACGACGCGTCTCCACTTCCTCCCATTGTGCAAAAGTGAAGCCCAAGGGGAGGAGTTAATGACCTATACTGCAGCCCACCACCAGGGGGCGATTGAAATGTTTTGGCGTCACTTTTGGGAAGCTCTCATGTCGCCCATCTTTATATACAGTCAATGCTCCAGACACGTTCTAAAGTACATAATACTAAAGTACATAAAAATACTGTGCTATGATTAATATTTTATTTAACATGGTTTTCCCACATTAAAATGTTTTTAAAACCCTGAAAAGGGGCTGGAAGCACATCTACTCTTTCTTTCTCATTGAGAAATTCCGGATCTGTGAATCACAGGCCTCTGTTCCCGCCCACCACCGCTGTTTGCACAAGGTTGACCAATGAAAGATCAGTTTGCATCCAGATGGCTAGTGTTAGAGGAAACATGGGAGAGATTCAGCCATAACGTTACATGTTTGAGCCTCAGATGAGGAGTCTGTTGTGCGACCAGCAGACGTATCAGAATGCTAAGTGTAGGTAGCGTCTTTTGTTTATGTTGTTTGTTAGCTTGTTAGCTTGTAACTGGCAGTAACTGACACAGCGTTAGTGGTTGTGAAACGGACAATAATATCTGCTACGATGTTACAGTGTGTTCACATCGTGATAGCCAACCAGGTTTGCCTGGGAACTGGCTCATTGGCAGTTGTAGTATTTGCAAATTCGTATTTGTAACGTACCAAATCTAGCTAACGGTGTACGTTTGAATTTCATATTTTTATCTTTGGACAGATACAAGTCAGTATAGTCCAGGTCAGACATTTTAGGGGATGTAAACATTAGAAAAACACAATTTTGAGTGGATGGGGTCTTTAGATAAACAGCATAATGGGACAAAGTCAACACAGAGGAAAAAGAAAAAACAAGTGTTTAATGAGGTAATTTAGATTACAAAGATTTCCTCTCACTTCACTGATGACCTGATAACACTGAGAGCTGTTCTTCAAATAATGCTTATTATCAAGATATTGCTAGCTGAAAAGCAGACGTCATATGACGAGACGGAGGTAAATCCCTAGCTGAGGTCAGCTTCAAATGCAGCAGCTGGTTCAGAAACACAGGGTTTAATCTGCTGAATCCCCTTTGCTCTATATGGAGGTATTATGCAATCTAACCTGGGGGTCACATTATTAAGATGGGAGAGATAAAGCTTGCTCCGTCAGGTCCAAAATGTTCCCTGGGCATCTAGAGGTGCAGCTTGTACACCCGCTGTGACTCACAGGCTAATCCTTCCCTCGTCCGCCAGCCGTCCTCCCGCCTGACAGACAATAAAATCTGGTGGGAATAGGGCTTCTGCTACCTCTAAATACTGCTATTTACGGGGGGTCTCGCTGTCCAATAACCACTTCCTGGTTTATCACACCAGCTGTTGATAATGGTGAACTCCAGAGAGCATAATAAGTCTGCTATATTTAACTGCGCAAGTCACATGGCCACATGCTGAGCCTTATTTAGAGCTTTCTACGAGCGGTTTGAACAGTAATGTCGTGGTTTTAATCCCTCGGCTGTGTTGAGTGTGTGCGGCCATGGGAGAAAATAAAGGCAACAAAACTCACATGTTGTACAGGACACACCAGCCGCAGTGGGGGTCGCCGGAGCTCAGACACTCGGCACATGTGCCGTACTGCTCACAGGCCTCCACGGGGACCTGAGCCACCTGAACCGGAGGAATGACAGGGAGGGTTAAAATGTGGAGCAGCACCTATTAAAGGAAAGGTGAATAAAACCTGCACTGCTCTCTCTCCCTGCACATCATACCAGCAACATGTTTGGGTTATTTAGCATCTGTAAACTTATGAAGATGATTCCAGTGGCAGCCATCTTCAGTTTAAATCACATTTGTGGTGGGAAACTGAAAGTGAAGCTCAATTTGGTCCTTTCGTTGTGTACATTGATCCGTATCATGCAATCTTTATTTGTAAGACAGTTTTTTGGTCATTCTATCTTCAGTGTGTAGACTACAGTGGAGATGCAGACAGGAAACACAGGAGGAGAGATAGAGTGTGTATGACATTGAACAAAGGTGATAAGTGTCCCAAACTACCAGCATATATTCTTGGGAATATGCAAAACATTGGGCATTTCACAATTTCTCATACATACATAAATACATAATCAATTGACCTGTTTAATGGATCTGAATCGAGGTTTGCATTTGGAGTATTAGGGTTATTGTAGCTACCTGAATTCAACGACAGCAGTGAGTTTACTGCCCTGCCACATTCAGGCAGTTGAATTTACCACTCCCAAAATCAGCAGCTCATTTTATATGTTTAGGTATAAACAAGGTGAGACTGAAGTCCTCACTTTTTTTTTCCGAAGGTAAGAATAGTTTTATCAATAGAGAAGAGGCTTGCCACGCACAAGAAAACTCATCTCAACTCAGAACCTCTTAATTGGCAACAGTTTTGATAGTCAATAAATGATTTCAGTCATTTTTCAAGCAACGCTGTACATTTTTTTCTGATTCCAGCTATTCCAATGTGATGCTTTGCTACTCTGTTTTATACAAATCTAATCTGGCACACTTCTCATACCAGTAATATCAGACCCGGAGGAGGGCAGCTTTAAAAGTTAATAGAAATGGGTGGTTGTGTTCTGTCTCTTCCTTTTAAGTCTATAGTGTTATTTGTATTTTGCTTGGGAAAGTCTGCCTCATTATTATTCATTACTGCTAATGTATCTGATTTCATTATTGTTTTATCTCTGTCTTCCTCACTACGTGTGCCATTATGTTGTTGTTGTTGTTTAAAAGCAAATTGTCAGTCTAATCAGAATATCTTTCACTTTCTGTTTTTCATATTGAAAAAAAACCATTGGAAATTAATTTAAAATTTATTTTTTTTTTTGTATTTTCTAGATTTATAAGCAATTAATAAACGAAATGAGAAAATAATCAGCAGATTCATTTATAATTGCTGCCTCGTGCTCTTTATTTACATATTTTCTGTGGAAGCGGAAGAGCATATGCATTGAGCCCTAATTCCCTCTGGTGCTCTTCAATTTGGGGATCCTACTAGTTTTGTTGAAGAAGTCTGAGGCACTGAAGAAGGTAAATTACCCCTACAACTAACCCTAACCCTACTACTACAACTATATATGCTGTATATCAACTCACTTCTAAACTTTCACATGCTTAAATGGTACTAAATTGCAGAGGACTGATTTCAACAGTTTTATATAAATGCCGTTCTTCCAACTCTTAGTGTGACAAAAGTCAAAAAATGGCTGGTATGGAGTGGAAATAAGGTCAAGAAAGATGTGCAACCAAAACACTCTGATGAAATAAAAAGGAGTTTTGATGAGGCGAAACCAAAGCCCATTTCATCATGTCGTCTATTTTGCAATATTTGGAAGTCTCATTACAGCTCGCACTGTAGAGTATCTCAGAGGAAAACGACCCATTTTGTTCTGCTTCTTGCTGCCGACACAAATTTGCAACATGCAGCATTGTGGTTCTGCCCACATTTCAGGTTTTTGTTTTCTCGGATGTCAGAAAGCACATGAAATGACACCAACTGTTTAAGAAGCATTTTTGTAGCGAAACTGGTTTAACTTTAGACTTTCTTGCACTAAAGCGAGCTGATTTGTGTTGTACTGCAAAACTAATTAAACTTTGGCCGCACAGTATACGTTTATGCTCCTATTTGTCACACACCGGACGCACTCACAAGCAAAAACGCAGACAACCAGACACTCTGCTGGTGTTACTAGTGCCACTTCCACTTCTGTGAATGTCTGGCAAAGCATAAGCTCTCCATTAGCTGCTGTGAGGGTCGCTGCTGTCGCACGGCCAGCACCACCCCTGCATACAAATCCAGGTTGGAGCAGCAGCCTGAGCCCAGTTATTTTATACTTAGTTATTATTCGAGGTCTGGACGTATGATGCAAGCAATTTCCTGATGTAAGCAATCACAAATGAAGAGTGGATTATGGATTAGAGTGTCTCCGGTGCTCTTGATAGCATAAGTGGGTGCTCTCTCAGGTCTGTGTTGGCAAAATGGATTATCTGCTGCTCCCTATGAAATAACTTTTGCTCTTTTTTTCCCAGCAGAACCCATTCGGCGCATTCCATTAGCAAAATGATTTTGTAGCGCAGGAGGGGCTGAGGGTTCTAAGTCCATATCTGGATTAATAAACCATGATTTTTTGTGTGTGTGTGTGGATGGGAGCTCGTCTGAACCAACCAAGTTTGTCTGTGGCCGTTAGGCAGCATGACCTTCACAAAGAGGAGAGCTATGGATCTTCTGCTTTCTGCTGCCCGGCTGAGAATCAAATGTGAAGCCCTCGCCGCACATGAGAGTTGATTTGTTCAGTGGAACTGACCTGAGCAGGGATGCACTGTGTTGAATCCGAATAAGATTAAAAAAAACATGTCCTCAGGTATTGTGTTCACAAGGTTGAAAAAGCATAGAGGCTCAGCATGTGAATTAGCATCAGTGAATCAGATACACTGAGGTGTGGTTCCGTTTTATTAGGATTGTGTTTTAGCATTTTTCCCTTTACTGGATAGTGGCGGTTTAAATACAGGAAGGAAACTTTGGGTAGAGAGTAGAGGTAGATGTTTAATAGGTTTGGCAGATAGTGGCCGATGGCTGTGCAGCCAGGTCAACTCCTCACCTCAATTACTGACTGACGGATGGACTGACTGACTGACTGACGGATGGACGGATGGACTGACTGACTGACGGATGGACTGACTGACTGACTGACTGACTGACTGACTGACTGACTGACTGACTGACTGACTGACGGATGGACGGATGGACTGACTGACTGACGGATGGACTGACTGACTGACGGATGGACTGACTGACTGACTGACTGACTGACGGATGGACGGATGGACTGACTGACTGACGGATGGACTGACTGACGGACTGACTGACGGATGGACGGATGGACTGACTGACTGACGGATGGACTGACTGACTGACTGACTGACGGATGGACTGACTGACTGACTGACGGACTGACGGACTGACTGACGGATGGACGGATGGACTGACTGACGGACTGACTGACGGATGGACGGATGGACTGACTGACTGACGGATGGACTGACTGACTG
>JBBPCS010062437.1:0-17435 GCA_037974645.1 Hollardia meadi
ACAAAGACGAGGGGGCACACGGGGGAGAAAGATGGGCTACAAGCTTTCTATGCAGCGTTTCATTGCTGCTGATAATATATAAATGCATGCACACATGGATGCTGCTCGTAAATGAATAAACACATACATCAATTTCAAAATCCGACATTTGAATTTCAAATGCAGCGGCCCCTCTTTTCTTTTTTTTCCTTTACGATATGTCTCATTTCTCTTGTGGAGATATAAAAGGAGGGCTGAGAGGAAAAAATTAGAGGGGTGGGAGAGAACAAATGCTGTATGGAATTTGAGATTATGTATTTGGTTTGTGCGTCTCCCTCCTGTTTAAATGAAACGCGTGGGGGCCGTGTAGCCGTGGGCTTGTTGCTGGTGACAGTTTCAGTGTTTCTTAGACCTCCCCCATTTTCTCAGCGACAGTCCTGAATTGAGAAGCGGGGTGGAACGGGGTGTGGGCTTTCTGGCGGAGGGTGAATTAAATAGTCACTCTCTCTCTTGCACTTTCTCTTTTTTTTTTTTTTTTCCAGTGGCGTTTAAAAACAATTAATTCAGTGGACTGCTGACACAGCCCGGCCCAGAGAGCCCAGGATTTATGGCTCCCTCTAATGGGCATGCTCTGAAGCAAAGCCCTGCCGTCAGCACAATCCCGCCAGCCACCCGTCCGCCCCACTCCCTCACTCCATCTAGCTTTTAAAGACGCAGGCACCCCCTCCTCTTCCTCCTCCTCCATTTTTCCTCATCACCTCGATGCTGGTGGTGGAAGGAAACACTCAAGGCCCCAAAAATGTAGACATCCGGAGAATTTACCGTTACGCAAAACAACGAAAAGGAACCACACATGACACTGATTGCTGTCAGTGTGTCTGATATCTGATATCTTCTTTGGCCTTTGTTCACATCTGTAGAAGTTGATAATGAAACGTATCAATATTTAATTTAATTATCATGTTACAACCAGGAAGAAAAGGAAATATTCCTAATCCTAAATACAAATTAGAGGAACTTGTACCTGAGTATTTTAATCTCATGTCACTTTCTACTTTCTGACAGCTTCAGTTAGTTACTTTAAGATGAATTACATTTTTTTTCCCACACAAAACGGCTGAAATGATTCGTCTCTTAATTGATTAGTGGATCGACAGAAAATTAAGTCATTTTTCCTGCAAAAACATTTGAAACAAATGTGAAGATTTGCTGCTTTTCCTTTGAGCGTTTTGAATCGTTTGAATGTTTTTGTAATAATGTTTGAGGTTTGGACCGTTGGTCGGACAAAACACTTTGGGCTCTGGGTAATTAATGGAGGAAATAATCAGCAGATTCATCCAGAATAAAAAGAATCACACAAAGTAATTAAAAATGTGCTCCGCCTCCAACTACAACAGTAAAGTCCTGCTGTTACATGAATGCATACGTCATTATGATCTAGTGATACGTTGGCAGGAGATCTAATGACTTTCTTTTGGAATATCTGTTACAGTAACAACCAAATTGTCTGGACTTGCAAATAAACACAGTCACGTTACCTGACAGGTTATCAAACATAGACCCAGAACAAATGCAGTGTGTAGATCTGTAATGTATAGATCCAAAATTCTAATCACTGAAGCCGCCAGTAAGGCAAGTTTTAAAATATACACACAAAAACCCAAAACATTAACAATAACCGTTACGTCATAAAACTACTTTGAGTACTTAAAGTACATTTTCCTGATTATACTTATGTGCTTCAAATAACATTTTCAATGCAGGACTTTGACTTGTAACAGGGTATTTTTACAGTATTTTACTGTAGTATCTCCACTACTGGAACTCATTACAGCCTCTTTATGCTACTTAAAAAACCAAACTATATAAATGGATTTGTTAATAAAAACACAAACATATAATTTCAGGTCTCACAGCCTATTTCTCTATTTTTTAATAAATATCTATTAATATCTGCACTATTTATATAACATCAGATGATTTTTTTTTTTAGCAGAGTATGAAACAACTTCAGTCTTCTGCTTCTAAGAGCAGCATAAACTATTTATCTCTGATTTTTCAGAGAGGAATTGTGTGACGCTGTCAACTTCAAGTTGAAACTCAAATTTCATGTATTTTTTTGCGTTGCGGACGGACGTTTGGTGCTAAATGTTTTCTTATGATTATTCCGATCCGGGCCGAAGATTTTCAAACAGCGGTGCTTCCCAGAACAGTACATAATATCTCTCTATCCATTACCTTGTCTGACTAGTGGAGCTTCCTAAGGTCTTCTGAGTGTGTATATAAAAAATATATATATATATATTCATATATTCATAACCACGTCTAGTGTCACAGGATCTGAAACAATTTATGGCGCAAGAGAGGGCGAAAAAAAAGCGGGATTGAAAACAGTCGCCTATGAACCCAGCCAGTGTAAAGACATATAAAAAGGATCATGGCCCGAGACGCGGCGACAACATGAAGTCACTCCTCGCGAGTCGGCGCAGCTCTCCGTCTGAGTGTTTCTGTGTTGTATTTATGTCTGTCAGGAAAATACGCCGCTGTTGACCCTGTTATATCCTCAGGCAACCCGGCAATTTGCAGACAAGCACAGACCTTTACATCCGCCCCCAGAGCCTCTAACGTACATCCTTATCCATATTCCAGCTCTGCTCCGCAGCCTGTCAAGGCATCATGGGCCCCCGAATTAGCCTCCCATTACAGCGGGGCTCCAGCTCCCCCTAAAGTTAACCATAACTGACCATTTGGCGAGGCCTCATTATAAAGGCATGCATGTAAAATCAAGTCATGGTCCCTGGCCGTCACATCCAATTTCAAAATACAATCCCCAACACCACCCCTCCACAGAATCTCCATCTTTCCCTCTTACTTAACTTCAACCGTCTCCTTGTTCCATAAAATATGATCTGATTAAAATAGATTACACACCTTGTTAGCAGAGCGTTTCATATTTGATGCAGTGGTGCTTTAAGACGGGCAACCTCCTTCATGATTCAAAGCGACTGTGGCCTTGTTCTCTGGCCTATTTGTTTAATAAGCTCTGCTACATCGGTGGGCCTTTTAAGTGAACACACTCCCCTGCAGCAAAGGCAAAGATCAATACCCACACCTGTAAAAAAAAAAGAAAAAGAAAAAGAAAACAGGAATCACAGTCGAGGATTTTCTCCTTCCAAGGAGTCCAGATAATGAGTAACAATCTTACTGTATGAGAGGAAATCCAAAACAGGAAGCAGCTTTCATGTGCTGACCGGTGGGGAGAGCCGCAGGTCAGCTGTGAAATATTCAGCGCCCATTAGCCCGCTGCAGCTTAAACTAAAGTTTTTCCAATCTCTCGGTCATAAGAGACCACGCTATGCAAATGGGATATTATAAACAGAGGGTAAATTAATTCATTATAATCCTCACCTCATCTGCTGGCTGATGGAAGACTTCTCGTGTAATCGCTGATGGAGGGGGGCAACCTTCGACTGTGCTGAGGGAGCTCAGATGTGGGAGTAATACCAGGAATGAGAATAATACCCCCCCCCCCTCCCATTTGGCGTGACACAAAGTCCATGTAAGAGGGTGAAAATGTAATGCTGCGCTTGAGGAATGTAATTATCATTTAGCGAGTCTGTGAGCTGTGTTTGACGGGGCCTGAACTGCGCGGAAAGCTCATTTTCATTTTTCTTATTATATCATGATTATATAAACATTCTTAACCAGTCGCCACAGCAGCAGCAGCAGCAAATTATTGCAAATTAGCCCCATATTGCCAGGTTTTAGCGGAGGCAAATGAAGAAGCGCTAGAACTCCAGTGTTTATTCCATAAATCAGCTGAATGCTGCACCTGTTGAGAATGTAAATAGCTGAGGATATTTGATTAAAGTCTTACATCAAAACATTTGAAGAGCTCTTTCTTTTCTTTTCTCTTGTCGTCCTGTTTTCCTCTCAGCGTTAAGTTTCTCCTCCTACACCCACCGCAAGTGGAGTTTCAATGGGCGGTGACGGGGGAGACATAACACCCAC
This sequence comes from Hollardia meadi, assembly GCA_037974645.1. Classification (NCBI taxonomy): domain Eukaryota; kingdom Metazoa; phylum Chordata; class Actinopteri; order Tetraodontiformes; family Triacanthodidae; genus Hollardia; species Hollardia meadi. The sequence goes on from JBBPCS010062437.1 coordinate 3,991, forward strand.
CAGCTATACGTGGGGGCACGGAAGGTCCATCATTACCAAGGCACAGTGGTGATCACGGCAATAATATAGAACTATAACCGAGCAATTAGACTAATGGAAAACGTCCCTATTTCTCCCGGTGTGCTGCGGCTAGATGCACAGCGTGCCCCGCGGGCCCCCCCTCGGAGATGAGGCTGGAGTTGTGAAGTGGAGAGGAGGTAATGGCGGAGGCCCATTGATCCTCACTGCCACCTGCTATATGGCTCCACGGAGGATGGGCAGGGAGGCCGAGGACTCCATCTGGGGAGAGATCACGCCGGCTCCTGGGCTCTCAGGCATATGGATAAGAGGCTTTCGCTAGTCTTCCGCTACTTAACCAGCGCACATTAGCACAATATGGCCGGATAGGGGAGAGTGAGGCGTGCATACATGCAGGTTATACGGCAGTAAGAGGGCCATCCACGGTGAGAGGGCGTGAAGCCGCTTCCTCAAACTCCAGAGCTCCTCGTGTGAGGCCAGGTGAGAATAGGACCGCTCGCTTCCAAATGAACCAATGGGTGAGAGATGACATTTAAGACATCAGGAAGTCGAGTCGAAAAACAACAGCATCAACCTACAGTTTGAAGACCTCAAGCCGACGTGTGATTTATGACCTCTGGCTGTCAAGCGCCAATTCACAATAAAAGTTATCTCATGACACTTTACATGTGGAGTAAGTCCAGATCATACTCCTTCTGTCAGGAGCAAAGGTGATGTTAGATTGGTGGATGGATGGGTGGGCGTGACTTTAAAGGGGAAAATCCCCCCCTCGTGTCTCCCACGGGTTATTATTGTAGATGTTTTCCTCAGAGTAGCAACGGCCAACGATACGGGTGATTATTTATTCAATATAGTCGAGAATGGAGACATGACAGCAGGTAGAAATGGTTCCAGGCTGCCAGTTTGACTGCATCACCAGTCAGCCTTCATTTTCCCCACAGATTTCGTACCCGGTGGCAGACGACAGAATTGCAGAGTTAAAGTGAAGTTCATAGGGAACCAGTCTAAACGTTGATGGCGTCATTATTCTAAAGCCATTACATTGTGCAATCAACATTTTGATGATACAATGAATGAAGGTTTCATGTGTGTTGCACCCAACAAACTGCTGGGTGTGTGCTCTGTTGCAGTTAACGCCACACCCGACGGAGAGTTCAGGCACACCTCTGCATCGCTGCAGCACGGCGAGGTCAGCAAAAACAGTGTTTACTCTTTAGTACAGGAGATAGCTGTTCCCCTCCTGTTTATTAATGACAGTAAAAACTGGGCTTTCTTTTATCATCTTTCCTTAATCTTAAAAAAAGTTGTTCTCTAAACCAAAACTATGATCTTGTTTTTGTGCTTAAACCCAACCAAACCTGAGCCAGAGCAGCTGATGATCAGAACACGCTAACGGGAATAATAAAGGCACTGACAAATGATCTTGTGCTGCCAATGGGGCATGTTATCAGACCAGAACCTTGATGTGAACTTCACAGAAGACACAAAAAGCACAGACAAGTTAGAAAGTCCCGTGAAGAAAGCAGTAGCATCCCAACAAGTTGTGTATTTTCCCAGTCAGGTGTGGGCTAAGTCCATGCTGGTATATACGTGCAGAAGAGAGCCGTCGATGCACACGTTCAATTTAAACTAAATCTGTCTCAAGGTCATTTATCCCTGGCCTTTCCAGAAAAGGTTTTGATAGTTGTTAATGAGGTTTGGGAGTTTGAAGTAAAAAAAAAAAAAGATTCTAAGTGGGATAAATGAATTCCCAACTAGTCGTTTTCCTCTGTCATGCAAACAGACAGTGTGCAACACATAGACACGAGGGGCTAGAGGGGTGTGTTGAGACGCTCACCTGCCCAGCTGGGGGTCTCCATGTACAGGTAAAGCCGGTCGGGCTGAAGCTGTGTCACTCCACTCGCTGCTGCTGCTGCTGCTGCTGCTGCTCCCACGGGTGCTGATGAACCCTGCAGAAAGGAGGAACAATGGAGCTCAAGTTCAAATACAGACTGCAACAGAAAGACGAGTCTGTGTTTGAACGAGTTACTTATACAGCCGATAATTTACTAAATACATATAATCAACACGACTTTAGGAAGGAAATATTGCACTTTTATCCACAAAATATTTCACAAGCCTGGCTCTGTGAAAGGTTACAAAATACACCCACCAACACTAATAAACATGATGCATTTCATTTCACTCCACCCTGACCTCGACCTCCACCCGTCTTGGCACTGAGTTTGAGTTTGGTTTATTTAAGCAGGGACAGTGTAAATTAATAAAACACATGCTAATACATGAGTGAAAATGCCAAGAGTTAGCCAAAAGGCTATTTTTCATCTGCACTCCCCCGGACAAGGTGTTAAAAAGGCTTCCTAAAATACATCCAGCAAAAACACGAACAGTGGACGGTATACTCCGCTTATTAAATGCCAATAAGCGCAGGACATCTAAATAAGAGTTTAGTGCTAACATGTATATGTATTGATCAACTACCATTGAACAAACAAAAGCGACACAGGGCATGGAGATTAGGGACAATATCACAATATACACATGGCAAACAAGCATAGCACATAGTTGAGTGCAAAAGTGACTCTAATGTGTCTTTCTTGCTTCAGAACATACATCGTTTGTTCAAGTCATGTGAAACTGACTTCATCAGCGTCTACGAACATGTAATCTCCAGTGAGCGAACATCACACACAGCCCGTACATACAGCACATATACTGGAGTGCTACAGCATGTTTATGCCTCAGTGTGTGGCTGCTCTCATGCAGCGGCTGCTTTTCTGCTGACTGGTCCATCTTCGCGGGCCTCAGGTTGGCTGTTGCCCAGAAGCCCAGCCGGTGAACCGCGGAGAAAGCGCATTGATTTCATCCCAGCAGAAATCCCTTCTCCCGATACCCGCCTCCCTACCCCGCCCAGCACCTGATTAAGCATTTACAGGGAGCCATGCCAACACAATTTGTCATTTATCAAAAGTAATTAAAAGCAATTTCTTCTCTCTTGTTGATTGGGAATTGACTAATTGTTGAGTCTGTTAAAAAACGGGGGAATAAATGAAACAGGGAAGGATGAATTTTACATAAACTCGGAGGGGAAAACATAAATGCCGTAAAACGAGGGCCAGACATCTGGCTGTGTGATTATAACTGCAAGAACCGAAACAGTTGTTTAGAGCATTCTGATGTACAGCCCATAGGCAGTAAATAATATATTAGAAACAGCATATTGACTAGCCAACTTGAAAGGGTGTTTTCACTTCATGTTGTGTGAACACAAGAGTGGGAGGAAAATACAAACACTGGTCGGTTTACTTGTTAACAGAAAATGAAAAACGCTGCTCCCACTTGAGATATTTGAGCCGGTAAATACGAACGTCTCTGTGTGAGAGGGAAAACAACACGAGAGAGAAAGAGAAGGGTGGTGGGGGGGGAAGAGGAGCTGAAGCCCATCCTGCAGCAGAGGTTACAGTACGTCTACCCAATGAAACCAAGCAATACCGTTCCAACATTATCGGTAACAACCTCTGAATGCACCATTACCTTCTATAAGGGCAGAATGAAATGTCAGAATTGATTCGAGAGGGGAGGGTTGAGATATAAGTGGGCAGCTGAGGTGGCCATTTTGTTGCAGTGGCCCTTTATTTGGTGTCCCTGGATCATTAGCAGAAAAAAAAAAGAGCTGGAGGAACATGAAGGAGGTGTGGGCGGCCATCACACGTGTCTCCGGTGACAGCAACGCAGAAAACCACACACACACACACACACACGCAAAAAGAAAAGGCAGAAATCAAAGAGGCGCACGGAAACGCCAGAGGAGTCGTTTAAATTTCCCACCACTTTGTAAATAACTTTAGCTGCACAAATACCTGGCTTCACTCTGAGCCGTGAAAAAAAACATTTCCAGCCGGCAGTTTATTCTTCGCCAACAAATGGAGCCGTTGCTTCAATGAGACGATTTGAATATCCCTTTGAAGGCCGCAGATGGACAAGCAACACCATCATTGCCTGAGAACACAGAAATAATTGGGCAACGGTGGGAGAAGCCTCACGTCTCTGCTGAGACGCAGCCCAGCTCGCATCTAATTGAAGCTCTCACTCTCCTGCCTTTTGTTTACATTCCCATTCATCATAAAAAACAAACAAACATGCACATAAACTTGCTTATGTTCCCTAACATGTATGGTTATTAATGTTCTAATTACGCTTCTCCCCTCTAATCTTTCGCCTTGCAATTTGGGTGATGTATGCCTGAACAACAGTCCCCTGGACGTGAGAGCTGAATTAGGAATAACACACCTTCTCCTGGGAGCCATCTGACGCAGAGAGAGAGAGCTTGTCATACTTTGTCTATACATGGGGATTTATGCCAGCTCAGTGAGCACGTGTTATTATATACTCTCTTTGTTCGACATGCATTTCCAAGCAGAAAGTTGACTAATCAGCTCTCGCTTTGCAACGGAGCAGATGTGGCCGGGGAGGCTGACAAGAAGAGCCAGAAAGAAAAATCCACAAAGCCAACTACCTCTGGCCGGCTCTTCTTATTCTTCTTGTGAAGGGCTATAGGTGTGACAGCTTTAGAGGTATGAAATAATGTCGGTGAGAGCCTTGAGGAGCCCCTGCAGAGAGGCTGAGAGGGTCCTGTACTGCCTCAAGCAATGAGTGTTCTTCAAGGCTTTTCCTCAGAGCACTTTTACAAGAGCACAAATTGGGTGTAAGGGATGCCTGTGTCGGCGGGGCGCACCCAGCCAGCACACGCAGGAAAGAGGGGGGAAAAAATAAAAAAAAGAGAGAGACAACGGTGGTGGTGTTGGTGGTGTGTGTGTGTGTGTGGGGGGGGGCAGAAACTTGGATGACAGTGAAGAAACGGAGGGTGTCATAAAGTGCAGAAAATAAGCTCTCACTTCCAAACGTTTACGGCGGCTCAAATATCTGATGATACCTCTCATAGCTTTTAATCTTTAATGTGAAAAATTAATCATCCCATTCATTATTTTAATAGCTGTCATTTTTCTCTCCCCAAAGTGATGATTTATAACCATTAAGCCCTGCGTAGGCTTGTGTGAGAGGGATTTATCGTAATGTTTGCACCAGGTAGCCTCCAACCATATTTCATTACTCTGACAAGCCATTAAAATGCCCTGGTGATTAAACAACAGCTCTGAGGTCAGCGTGTATGGCTGTTTCTTTACCCGCGCAGGAGAGCGGCAGCGCTGCCATGCAGGCGGGGACCCGTATAGCCCAACAAAGACCTTTTACCGCCCCTCCCTTCCCAGCCGCCTCGGTTCCCTCCAGACTGGCGATCGCAGTTATAGATCTCTATCTCTTGTGCTGTGCGAGGGCGACAGGGGCAGATGAGAATAATGTCCATGCACAGGAGCTACAATGGAATAAAGTTAAGAATGGGGCCATTATGTCATTTTTTTTCCCCCCTCAGAGGTTTGACACTGTGATAACTGTGCACTTAGAGGAAAAACTCCAGCTGCAGATACTCTCATATCCATCCATCTGCGGTGCTCACAGTGTTCCAGGAGTTATTTTGTGATCATGTGCTGCCATTTATGGCTCTGGTCTACCCACTTGTCTCTGCTGCTTCTATTTAAGTTAGTGATTTCCTGCTGATCCCAGCAGGCAGGGGTGTGCAGAGGACATCTGGGGGTTTAAGGGCAGAACTATCACCGGCTGCCCCCACCCCACCCCCCCGCAAATCCCATCTTCTACTTTTCGGATATTGAGATAATGAGCAGAAACGTGTTGCTGAAAGAGGAACGCCTGTGTGCTCCAAACCAGGGGTTCTCAACCTTTTCTTACTCTAAGACCCGCTTCTGATTGTTAAAAAAGCCTTTCCAATAAATGAGAAAAAAAGAGAAGAAAGAAGAATAAAAATAATGAATGATGAACTGGGTTGTGACAGGATTTCATCGCTGCATTATGGAGTCAGATTTAAAGTACTGAGGGGCGTATTTCCTCACCACACACTCTGGAGCTTCTACTGTCTCAACATCACTGTTTTGTTTGAAAAATCGATCCATTTTGTGTCACTGCATCCGAGGGAACATTAGCTAGCTAACAGTGGCAAACCCTGATCGTCTCTGCCTCATGATGTGTGAAATTATGCATTTTGATTTAACTTTTTTTCTGTGAATTCTTTACCACATTTAGATATAATACAACAACAACAAAAAACTAAAAAAACTATCTAATCTATCCATTCGCCACGGCCCACTGGATGGTGCAGCCCACTGGTTACAAACGAGCTGCTCTAAACGACACATTTTATTTAATATACAACAGTTTGACTGAACTCAGATGTTCACAGTGAAATTTTAATTTGATTTTCTTTAAAGAACTTAAGTATGAGGCTACAGCACAAGTTTTTCTTCAAACATTTGAAGAAAAAACGTTTTTAAAAGAAAATCAGTTACTACCAATTAAGCCATGATAAAGTATGTGAAATTATATTAAATTATATATATATTGATTTTGTCATGTCTTTACAGTAAATTTGGTGTTTTTACCTCTAAGAAAATAATTCTGTGGGATTTTCCTTGACGTACTAAATAGTCGTAAGTTAATAAGCAGTGTCTTTCCAAAGTGATTGACGTCTGTGACATATTGTATTATTTGCTGTTAATAAAAACACAGGAGAGTGCATTGATTTTTGTGTACTAAGTGCTTTACTGCCGCAATGCATTCTGGTCTATTGGAAATCTTCCTGCATTGCTGTAACATGGCAGGTGTAGAAAGAAGTCCTTACCGTTTCAGTCTGAGGGACTCGTACCAAAACCTGACATTGCACTTTGATGTTCTGGACAGTTGGAATAAAAAATGATTTTAAAAAATAAAACCATTGTTTTGTTTAGAAAGGCGACATTACTGCATTTGGCCAGTTATCAAACAGAATAGGGATGACACAGGGAAAACAACAAACAAGGATGGCCAGAAACACAAAGCATGTTGTCAAAACAGTGTTAAATGTTGGGATTTTATGTATGAATGGGGAATTGTTGGAATTTTGCGGCAGATGTGGCTTAGGAAGTAGCAGGAGAAAGAGCAGCCTGCAACGCAAAATGGATTCTCATTCGGTCCCAGCGGAGGACGCTGATTGAACAGCAGCTGTGGGAGGATTTAACTCCCCTGCATGTATGTTCATGTCTAATGTCCTGAGTCCAACGGGCTGGATTGATCACCGTTGCCACATCTGACAGTGACTGACAGCGCCTCTAATTGCAATGTTAGCTTTGGGGGGAAGAGGAAAAAAAACCATGGTGGGACCGTGTGGACGAAACGTGCAGGCATTCACCTACAAGTCCAGCTCTGGATATTACATCATGGTACAAAATGATCATTGTCTGCCTCAGTGTCTGCGTGTTATATTGATTGGTTCATGGTGATGTGATGGCATGATGGTGCCATGAAAAAAAAACACCTCCTGCTCCCATACTGTTTGTTGTTTTCATCCCTCAACAATGTTCAAGTTTATTTATCCACGTAACAAATTATCTCAAGCACTTTGTGGTTCTGACTGACACGTGTCCGGAACACTGAATACTGAAAAGTGTCAAGTGTTGTCAGCTGGCGTCAGATGCTTGGTCAACTTCTTTTTACACTCTACTGCAGCTATTCTCTCTGGTGGGCTTCAGAGCATCATCTAGTGGGCCTCGCAGGCAGTGGTACAGCCAAATATTACATTATCATGATTATTATTATTATTGTAATTTATATAGTAATTTTTATATCTAAAGCTGCTCAAGAATTCACATAAATAAACTAGAATGGCACTCAGTAGAGTTCATACCTCCGTCAAGGCCCAACAGCCCTCTTATTTAAGCCTCAGCATCAACTGCTATTAACTTAGCTACACAAGACTACCCCCCTATGAAAACATGTTTACATCCGCTAGATCGGGATTTTTATTTCTATTCACACTAAATTGTACACACTCATAGATACCAGCCCTCTAAATATGCCTGATTTGAGATCTATGCATTACTCCCTGGAAAATGAAAATGAATGAAAATGTCGAAAAATTCCCTATCTCGCAATGTTAAAGAAAGAGATAAAATAATTCCTGGATCCTGATCCAGGGTCCAAATTTTAATGGCTTCTCCCTCGGCCCATGCTCCATACTTCCGCCAAGTTTCGTGGTAATCCATTCAGTAGTTTTTGCGTAATCCTGGTGACAATCAAACAAACCAACCAACCAATAAACATGTGCCACAGCTAGCTAATATCTGCCACGATAGCTAAAGACTGCCACAGCTAGCTAACATCTGCCACAGCTAGCTAACGTGCCACAGCAAGCTAATATCTGCCACAATAGCTAGACTGCCACAGCTAGCTAACATCTGCCACAACTAGCTAATGTCTGCCACAGCTAGCTAATATCTGCCACTATAGCTAAAGACTGCCACAGCTAGCTAACGTCCGCCACAGCTAGCTAACATGTGCCACAGCTAGCTAATATCTGCCACGATAGCTAAAGACTGCCACAGCTAGCTAACATCTGCCACAGCTAGCTAACGTGCCACAGCAAGCTAATATCTGCCACAATAGCTAGACTGCCACAGCTAGCTAACATCTGCCACAACTAGCTAATGTCTGCCACAGCTAGCTAATATCTGCCACTATAGCTAAAGACTGCCACAGCTAGCTAACGTCCGCCACAGCTAGCTAACGTCCGCCACAGCTAGCTAACATGTGCCACAGCAAGCTAACATGTGCCACAGCAAGCTAATATCTGCCACAATAGCTAAAGACTGCCACAGCTAGCTAACATCTGCCACAGCAAGCTAACATGTGCCACAGCAAGCTAATATCTGCCACAATAGCTAAAGACTGCCACAGCTAGCTAACATCTGCCACAGCAAGCTAATATCTGCCACAATAGCTAAAGACTGCCACAGCTAGCTAACGTCCGCCACAGCTAGCTAACGTCCGCCACAGCTAGCTAACGTTCCCTTGGATGCAGTGGCACAAAATGTTTTTTTTAAACAAAACAGCGATGTGGGAGAACCAACCATATGCAAGTAAAAGCTCAAAAGCGTGTGGTGTGGTAATATGACTACAATAAATTTGGATTCATAAAGGCAGTGATGGCAGTGATGCTGAGCCAAAAGCACATGCGTTGAATGTGGTGAAATCCTGTCACTGCCCAGTATTTTCCTTTACCATTCTTTTAGTCATATATTTGGGAAAGTGGTCCTCGGAAATCTTCTGACGATCAGATATTTTACAACAGTTTGAGAACCTCTGCTCTACTGTATTTAGAATTGGATCTGTTGTATTTAGCAGTTTGGGATATTTTTTGCAATGTTCATATATTACAGAAATTGAGGTAGCAAAAGAAGTCTTGTTTTGGTATCAACACCAAAGCGGCGCCCACAGTTATACCACAGGGAAATTCTACTGGGATGAAAGTTTTCTGTTTCCACAGAGTAAAAGTGTCAGTCTGCACATTTACTCTTTTACCTTTTCAGAGTGTTATTTTACCATATGTATTATGGTTTATGATTTCTATATACTTACATACATTAAAATGTGGAGGAACGTTGTAATTTTAGTTTTATTGTTTCTATTTTATAAACTGATATGTTCTGTGTGTAAAATCCTAATTTCTGAAGTAATTTACAATAAATCAAATTTGCAGGGGTGGAAGAAGTACTCAGATCTTGTACTTGAGTAAATACCACAAATACCACAGTGTGGAAATACTCTGTTACAAATAAAAGTCTTGCAAAGCAAAAGTATAAAAGTATTAGCATCAAAATATACTAAAAAGTACCAAAAGTAAAAGTCATTATGCAGAATGGCATATTTCACAATAATATAGGCCTATATTGTCTTATTGAATCATAATTATTGATGCATTAATGTGTTCATCACTTTGATGTTGGTTTAACTGCTTTATTTAAGCTAGTTTATCTTCTGGTGCAGCTTTTTGTTAAATTTGCCCTCTAAAGTTGTATCTTAATCTATAATATTACATCATAATTTAATATATCTTGTATTATTACACTAAAAAAACAAGTAATTTGTCCAAAAAAAAGTAGTGTGTATGTGTGTAAAATGGAAATACTCAAGTAAAGTACAAGTACTTCAAGTTTGCACTTTAGTATCCAGTAGAAAAGTAAATGCAGAGAGTGACTTTTCATCACTGCCAGTGATGCTGGGCTTAAAGCACATTAAACAGCAGAAAGATCTATTGGCAGTGGGATGGGATTTCAGCTCGTGCCAGCTTCTAAAAACTCTGTGTTGTTAACATTTACAGCTCCTGTTCCTGAGGGAGAGAGCTGATCATCAGTGAAATCACTCTCACAGATTTGAAAGCCTGAACGCAAAAATTGGGACATATACTGTAGGCCATGATGTCTACAATTTTATTTCTTCTCACCACGGGCGCTCGTATCTGCCGTGGATGGATGTTAGAACACCCTGCTTTGGCTGCCTCTGCCCGCTCCGCCAATCCAACAGTTGTCAATGCGACAGAACGAAAGCTGCAGAGGGGAAAATTTGCATTCTAATGTGTCTAATGTGTCTAACGTCTCGTGTTTGTTGTGTCCCCGACGAGAAGCACGAGAGAGAGAAAAAAAAAGAGTTGCTAATTTGTAAAAGATATCAAAATTCCCAGCATTAAAAAGTTAATTACCGCAGCAAATACAGCAGTGATAAATGGCAGATAATACCATTTCTGCAGATGACTGTCGTTTCCGCCAACCAGAAAAATTATATTTAGTACCCAGCTGTACTTCTGGATGCTAGAGGAGGAGGAGGAGGGGAAAGGTACTTGTAATTCAGAATTTATTTTTTTTTTCTGCAACTTAGCAAGTTTTCATCTATCAGCGAGGCACATTAAATCCCAGCTGGTCAGATGCTAGGCTCCTGATGCTCGGCTTTAGACATGAAACAAACTACTGCTGAAATGAAAGCTGCTCTCGGAGCTGTGGAAATCCGACTCCTACAAGAGTTTATTAAAAATACATGTTCAAATGAATCTTGGTGGTGATGACAACTTTTACCATATTCTTCTTGAACTTTTAATGTACCCAGCCGCCACTTCAAAGGGGGGGGGAAATTAAATATTAACGCTATTATCTGAGCCGTTCCCAATATTATCCAAGCTTAGGTTATTTATATAGTAGAGTAATAATTAACTTATATAAGCCAGTATTCATTTTGGAGCCAACATAATGATCAAGAGGTGGCTGGTTTGTAGTTTTGCAACCTAAAATGAGTAACTTATATATTTGCTGCAGTAAACCCAACAAGATTATGTAGATTTATTATAACAGTCCTAGGTGGATATTGTAAATGTAAATATATTTATAATTTATGACTGCAGGGAGATAAATCATTTTTATACAGAGTATATAAGAAGCCGTTTTGGTAGAGGCCAGTGCATATATACTCAACATTGTGCATCCGTATGAAAAAAGAAAGAAAAAGTGAATTATTATCTGCTCTGATTGAGAGGAATCACAGTAAATCTGGTGCCACCGAAGCCGGATCACCACTGTTTACCCAGCGGTGAGACGGTAAATACTCTGGCTGACATTTGAGGGAGGTTAGTGTGCTCAGAGAGCGGAGTGGAAGTGGAGGCTCAGATGAATTTGTCTGACAAATGCTCCTGGAGTATGTGTTGTCGACTGTGCTTCGGCGAGGGCCCTGGACTGGGATTTGAGTCTGACTGGAGCCAAGCAAAGCATGCCAGATCACTAATTGCACAATTTAAAACCAAAGTCCCTGGCAGCTTGTCATTTGAAATGCAGAGAAGAGCCATTGCTTAATCAGTGAGCTCAACGCAGATCTGTGCGGCTCTCCACCGAGGAACCCCAGACATACGTGGCTGAAGCTCGGTGTCAACAGCCGAGGCAAAGACGAGATGATTGGCTGGCTGGAAGCGATAGGTTTTATGATCCGACGCGTGCATGTGGCTGGATGATTGAACCACTGTGCACTGACAATGGCTTTATTTCCATTTAATTGTTCATGTAAGAGCAGTCAACTGTTGCTCACAGTTGGTGGTGGGGAAGTTTACGATGCCTATTTGATGTCTCTAAAGGCATCAGACAACTGGCCGGCAATACAACTGCAATTCCATTTTTTTTTAAATTTGGCTGTAAGTAACTTTTCTTTTTTTTCCCTCCTACAACATCGGGAGCAATCGTAGGTCCAGTGTCCAGCTCAGGGGCACTTTGACGTGTGGAGCGGAGGAATCCCACCACCAGCTTTATTATTAACGGCCAACACACAGCGGACCCCACATGACATCAAACATCAAGTCACTGAGGCAGAATTTTCTATCAAGTCATTTCATAAAGTTGAGGCACTGTGGAAGTGAACTGCAGTCTACAAAAACAAAAAAAAGAGACTTCATTAGCACATTAAGGCTGCAGCTAACGATCAATCATTCGGTCTCTAAACTGTCAAAACAAAGTCGTGACGCCTTCGAATTGCTTCTTTTGTCCAACCGACAGCCCAAAAACCCAAAGACGTTTCATTTACTGTCATAAACGATGAAGGAAAGCAACAAATTCTGTCATTTAAGAAGCTGGAACCGACTAAAGTTTTGTGGTATTTTTTGCTTGAAAAGTGACTGAAAAGATTAATCGATTATCAAAACAGCTGCCAATGAATTTTCTCTGATTGACTCAGCGCTTAATTGACTATTCGTTGCAGCTCTATATTCTGATTCTCCTCCGGGACGTTCCAGATCTGAGTTGAAACTTTCCAAAGACCTCGTTTTCCCTCGTTAATAAGCTGTAAATGTTTTTACGAAACAGTGTTTAATCTCACACAGACGGGCCGGAAAAAAACAAACATCTAATGCAATAAATGTTTGAAATGAGCAGCAAGATCCAGTGACCTATTTTTTTTTTTTTAAATCCCATGAGACACTTCAGCCTCCTCTTGACTGGATCTCTGTTTTACTTGATATTCCAGAAATCCAGGGAGAAACTTAATTTTTAATTAAACAACAAAATCTCCTCACGGTCGCACAAACGGGCCCAGTGAACTGAGAAAAGAGGAACACAATAAGAAAGACACCCTTCATGATAAATGATGAAATATATATTTGACTGCTCGTATGATGTAACTCTACGGGGCATTAAATTCTTGTATTCCCTGTTATAGCTGTGTTTCAGGTTCAGACAATCCTCCACTGGCTATTGGGAGAAGCTGTAAACATTATTATTATTATTGAGGCCAGGTTGTATTTTGGTGAGAACATTAGCAGGGAGGCGAGTTAGTCATGAAACTGAAGAGGAGTCTTTTTTTTTTCCTTTTTGGCTCGGGCCTAACGAGAGAATACGTGTACGCCATCAGGGAGACAGCGGCTCACAGAGAAAGGGGTGGAGCTGGAGACACACACACACACACACACACACACACACACACACACACACACACACACACACACACACACACACACACAC
>JBBPCS010062458.1:0-17434 GCA_037974645.1 Hollardia meadi
TTCAAACAAGTCATATCATGATATCACACCTGTTTAAGGGCTTTTCAGACGGGGGGCGACACTACGCCCGCGTACCCTCTAGGATCCGCGGGGTCTCACTGCACTGCTCATGTGAATAGACGGGCAGACAAGCGCCCCACGAGTAAACGCCAGGCGCTCCACGCGTGGTAACCATGGCTTCTGTGCACTGCTACCCTACCACACAGCCAGGATCCGCCTCTCTTCCATCTTGTCGTGTGGTCAAAGTTCAGGAAAGTTCTATTCCGGCCTCGGGTGGGCGTGGGCGTGTGACGAGCACGACCGCGGCACTTTCACGGGATTGCGCCCGCTTGTCCTGCGCCCGAGCCTCCCTACTTGCCCGCTCGCCTCTCATTGAAAATGAATTACGAGCCTCCCACACTTTTGATCTCCGCCGTGATGCAGTTGCTTGACTTGGCTCGGCCATGATCGAAATGGTTTAGCACTCTTATTAAAATGAAGTAAGTAGACAGTGCGAGCAATAACGTCATTAATGACGTAAGCAACGAATCGGCGAATAAATTCGTTGGCAACTATTTTCATCATCGATTATAATCGATTAAATCGATTAGTTGTTGCAGCCCTAACATACACACACACTTTTCAAAGTTCTCCATTGGCATGTGGCCTCAGCTCTCACACACTCTCACCAGTGTGATGATGTCATCAGGGTTTTAATGAGGGATTACTCTGACATCACTGGGACTGCTGCCAAGTTAAACCTATTAGCTTCACCATGTGCTTTCGGTGCGCTACAGCTAGAACTGTGTGTGTGTATGTGTGTGTGCGTGCGTGTGTGTGTTTGTCCATGTGTGATATGCAACAGCCTATTGAGGAAATTGTCTGGTCCATGAGTGCCTGCATTTCTCCATTTATGTGTACCTCTGAGGACAGTCTCAGTCTGTGATGTCCATAACTGAGTGCATACTGTGTGATGTTGAGTAGACAACAGATCTTCAAAGAGGTCAGAAGTCCTGATAATGAAAAGCGGCTAAAGGCATACTATGCAGGATTTTTTTGGTTGCTGTTTGTAAACACACCAATCAGGCCTGTTACTGGCCACTTTGCCCTAAGCATAATTTAAAAAGCAAAGAAAAAAGACAAATACAAGAAAACCAGAACTACTCAATAACAATAGAACAGGCAAACACGCACAGAAAAACGTGGACTTGCAATCTTCTTCAATAAAATAAACTTATAATAAATAGAAATAAGAAAAACAACTGTAAAATTAGTTTAAAGGCAGTATATACCGGTATTACACCACAGAACTATAAAACAGGCAAAAAAGAAACCTACACACACTAAAATAAACCAAATAAATATTTTCGTTATTAATGTTGCTACTGTTGTTAAAATAAATAAATACAAATAAGAAAAAACAGAACTCTAGAATCAGTCACACAAAACAGAAGAAAAGTCGCAAAACTTTGTTCTCTCTGCAAAGACAGTATATATGATTGTAAAGAACTAGAACAGTTGCAGGAGGCTCTACAGAGGAACACGTCTGCATTTCCTGCTGCAAAATTGTTAATGAGGTCATCATATGAAGCTTCTGAGCAAGTTCTGCATTAATGCTGATGACAGCAAGACCACTATAGACATTCTTGTTTCATTGCAGAATGCAGGTTTGTTTTAATCAGCTTAAGTCTTGAAAAACTTCGCTCAGCAGAGGCAACTCTTAACTGGACTGGTCTAGAGCTCTTGAAGTTGTTTACATGAAGAAATGTGAGCATCTCCAGGGCAGCTGTCTGTGGTGACAGTTGTGGAACTTATTGTTATGGATGCACAGGCTGTGTGTTTTAAGCAAATTAACATTTTTAAACATACCTGCAAGCGATGCACGACCGTCTTCCCACAGTGTTTTTCCCTGCCCCTGACTCCTGCTGCCTTTTTGGGGCCATATCCGAAATTGGCGTGGCAACATCACGTTACCTGTCAGGTTTCGGGGCAAGTGCAAACCATGGGGACCTCGCCGGGGGTAGGGGGGGCACCGTAATTCATTTTATTATTTTGGGCAATGTAAAGGGATATCCATGAAGACATTTGATGTGAGGGGTTTTTGTACTGTTCAATGCCCAACTTGGCACAACAAATTTCATTTAACAATTGCTTTAGGCAGATGAATGGGTAATGTGGTCACAATCTTTAAACAAATATTTTAACATGTTATGATTTGGGACTTTTTGTTGGACAACAGGCAATTTGCAGTTGTAATTTTTGGGAAAATTTGAATGTTTTTTTTTTTCTTTTCCAGTTTTTAGAAGCATTAGGTTTTAAAGATGTAGTTATAAGATCTGCTGAACAGCAAATTGGGTCATTCAGAGAGGTGACAAGAACAGACTACATGACTCTTACCACAATTTGCTGCATATCTCAGACATGTTTGAGCCCTGAGAAAACAAAGCCTCAAGTCTGCATCCAGTCTGCATTTGTGCACATGAAGATGGGTCATCCAGTTCAAGCTGTTCTGAGATGTGAGTTCTCACAGACACAACGGCAGTTTTTTATTGTGTGACTTAATCATACCCAAGAGGTCAGGTTTGAGACTTATTTCTCTGATAAAACAAACAAAAGACATCACCTTGGGTAAATTGATGTGATGTGTGTGGGTGTTTTTTTTTTCCTTGCCAGTTTTCTGACGTTTTATAGACTAAACATTGAATAGTCAAATAAAATAACTGATAGATTAATCAGTAATGAAAATGACTGTTTGTTTCAGTCCTTTATTTTATTGTTATTCTGGTCTAACAGGTTTCTGATGGGGATGTGACTCTGAGAGCTGTGCTAACACAAGCATTTCTTTGCCTCTGAGCCAGATTTCTTCAGCTGTCCTCAGTACATGGTTCATAGTGTCCAGCATCACTTCAGCCTTCATTATACACACTTGCAGTACACACATCATGCGCAGCACAAGTAGAAGCTTTTGTTGGTCTTATCTTCAGTAGTCACGCATCATTTTTTATTTTATTTTGTGGTGGTGGTGGTGGGGCTTTCTATTCTCCTTTGTGCTCTTGTGAGTCTGTGAGACAAACAATAGCTGAGCTAGCTTAAATCCTCTCTCAAGGCTGTGAGTCAGATGTATATATAAATAGGTAAGTCATGCCTGGCTGCTGCGGAAAGCTAAAGCACAGTCACATCCTACATATTGTGCGGGTTGATAATAGTGAGGTTATGTTAACATGTAAATCTTTAAACCTCAAATAAGTGTTGATTGTATTTCTTCAGTCCAGCTTCCCATCCCTGACCCTCAGCCAAGCCCACTGTCATTCTCTTTTTCTCATTGCACAATCTGCCGTTGTGCCCTTAGCAACTGAAGGCTGATTGGTTGTCGGGTCCTACCTGTCCCAGGTCACCATGGCAACCACATTATAAACATGCATCTAGCAGCGCACTGTAAAGGCAGGTAGGAAGTGCGAGTGTAGCTGAGGTGAAGGAATTGCTCCTTGACACACATAATAGCAGCTGTTTTCAAGCAGTGTGACTGGCTGAGAGCTGCTCCATTTATGCAAATACAGTGCTGCATGAATCTCTATCACCATTTTATTATTGTCTCTTCATCACATTATGTTTGCTGATTACATACTTACAGACAAATACACAGTCATTGTGATCATATTCAGTTTTCTTGTGGCAGCAGTGCAGGTGCACTTGACATAGCACTTAGCTGTAGCTTTAAGCCACAGTTATACTTAATTTTTTCACCATGCTGTATCATTCCCTGGTGCTTTTTTATACAATTCAATTAGCTCACATGGAGCTGCTTTTTTGATGGACAAATCAGCTTTTGAACCGAACAGATGGGTGAAGAGCAAATCCGTCCCACCCCTCTCACTTTCTGCCATGCAAAAGAGGGCCAGCTGAATAAGATGCCATTGTCCATCTCGTAATTTCTTTAAGTGCATGTTAGTGTTTGTTGGGGGGAAATGGAGTAAAAGCATTCACTGTTGTTGTGACATAGACATCATCTTAGTCAGTGTAACAGTGTCTTCATCCTAACTCCTGTCATTACATTAAAGAAACCTTGTTTGTAGAGGCACAGGACAGAACAGTGTTGTGACCCAAAGTATGCTTGTATTCTTTACATTTTCTTTGATCAAATAGAGAGTTTTGTCAAATTTTAGACTTTACTGGCAATAGTTATTATGCAGCTTGGTTGCAACTCATTTTTCTCCCCAAATTGATTTCCTCAATTTTGTTAATAGGAGTATTTATTCTATACCAGTGCTCTGGTATGTAATTTTTTTAAGATCTAAAATGTACTGCATTTAACTCTTTGGTATGATTGTTTTTATGAAGGTATTGTAAGGTATGATGCCAGGGATTACTGTGGTCCTATAAAATAAGATGGCAGCCACAACCCACCGTCACAGGTCAGGTCACATCATGGCCTTTACCCAATCCAGTGAACTGAGTTGAAACATTCCTAGTTCAGACAGCATCTAACATAAAATAAAACTGTCTTCTTTTGTTAAAACAAAAAAAAATGGAGAGAAAACATCTACTATCCATATAATATGTTTCATTTCACTATCAGTATCAAAACTTAGGTTGGTGCAAGTATTGAAAAATTCAAAAAATGATACCCAGGTTGACTAACAGCACTTCTGACGAACAACTCTTCTGTGTCAGTCTCTTCACCCTCCGGTCTTTCTCTTTCGCGAGTCATCTTTACTGATTTATCTTGCCATTCAGCTGGTCTCTCATATCTCTTCACTGCAAGTTACCAAACGCTCGTATTTCAAGCCTCGCTCTGCCTCTGTCCTAGTCCCAGTCTGTCAGCCCTAAGCCCCTAACGAGGTTGCTGACCCTGCCAGTCATGAGAGAAGGAGAGTGCTTCACAAAGCCATCCTTGTCTCTGTCTGGCACACAGCCAGTCAATTAGCTCTTTATGCACTTTTCTACTGAACCTGTAGAGTATCGCATCCCTGCCTGCTCATTTTCTTTTGTTTTGCTGTCTCTTTGGAGGCTCTATTTCTACACTGTTCCAAAAAAAAAGTGAGTGACTGTAAAATTCATTCTCATTCTTGCTTGATATAAGACTGCAATTGTTCAACAATCCAAGACTTCATAATGCGCCACACATTTTCAATAGTTAGAATAGATATTTCTCTGTATTCTCTGTATCTTTTCATGGTATTATGGATTGTAGATGGTGAAATCCTCATAAGTCCTTGCAATTGTGAATTATTGTTCTTATTGAAACTGTTGGACTATTTGCCTCTGCAGTTTTTCACAAAGTGGTGAACCTCCTGTCATCCTTGATTGTGAACAACTGAGCCTTTCCAGATGCCCCCTTCTTACCCAACCATGATACTATCACCTCTTACCAATTAACCAATGATTGTATATTTGTTTACAAGAATGTGGGCATCCCACAACTTTGGTGGCCCCAATTTTTTGCATTTACATAAATCACTGAAGTTGATGAGATAAAACATTAAATGTATTGTTTGTACCAATTTCAATTGAGTATATGTCAAAAAGGATTAGCAAATTAGCACGCTCTATTTTTTAATTATGTTTCCACAGCATCCTATTTTTTTTTTATTTTTTAATCATATATACACCAACCAGCCACAACATTAAAATCACTGACTGGTGAAGTGAATAACATTGATCATCTTGTTAGATCAAGTGGGACAATGCACCCTGCCACCCCACAAAAACAGGAACGGCTCCAGGACCTCGGCAAAGAGCCCAAGGCGTTGACCCGGCCACCAAACCCTCCAGATCACGATCCTCCCGAGCTTTGTGGGATGCACCAGAACAAGCCAGATCCAACCCACAGGATCCGCTGTGAACCCACCCAGTGCCACCCAGTGTGCAGACACAGAGCTGTTTTGTAAACATGAGGGGGACCTACAAAATATTAGGCATGTGGTTTTAATGTTGTGGCTGATTGGTGTAACGTTATTGGCAATTAAAAGTTGAATTTTTAATTTGTAGGCTTTTTGTCCACCATATTCCAGGTATCTAAATGCCCATTACAATATGATTTGAAGTATATCACTCAAAATTCGAACATACTTGAGCTGTATTACCATTGATATAAAACAGACGGTTCTATCTGTGCATTACCCACTGCCAGTATTTGAAAAGGTGAGCTTGTATGGACACGTTTCAACGTTCAGGTACAGTGGTTCTGGTTTCATGAGGCTTTGAGCCTCAGGGACATTTAGTGACGACAGTCGCAGCGTCACCTGGAGCTCTGTCACAGCTCGTCGCTGCCACTGACGGTGTGTGGCCGCCTCAGCAACTGCGCAGACACATTGTGTTACAGGTTGTGTGCTTGTGAAAATGGAGCGAAGTGAATTGGAGATCTGTGTTGCATTGGTTGTATTGATATGTGTGCGTTTCATCTATCTGTACATGTTGCTTGGTGTGTGCTTATGGTTAGCACTTGTGTGTATGAGTGTGTGGGTGGGTGTGCTCATGTGGTGATGTTCAGATGTCCAGGATGAGTGTCGAAGCCTGTTGTGTCTGTCGTTGCATCTGTGACTTTGACAGTCTCTCCATCCACCCAGGAGCTGTTGTCACATGCTGCCTGCTTCTGTCAGTGCTGAGCAGAAGGCGTAACTCTGCAGAGATTCGCTGCTCCGTGTGTTTGTGCCGCTGATGGTTGTCGCTGGTCTTGTACCTGCATTTTCCCTGCAGAGCAGACTGCCCCCTGCTGACTGCCGAGGACAGTAAAGAGACCTGTCAGTTGGAGTGATTAAGATTTTATCTTAACAGTGTTTGAGTGTCTGAAAATGATGCTACATGATAACAAATGACAGTAATGGTATTTCAAAGACATGAATCTTTATACTCAGTTGATTCCGTCACAGTGACACCATATCCACCAACACAGCTGTATGCTTCATTTTTAGAAAATAATATATTAATGTATATAGCTGCTTTACTAACTCTAAAAAATGTGTTTGCTCTCACAGTTTTTGACATGTATTTCTCATGGTTTTGCACTGTTGGTGCTCTGGATTGTATATTGTAGTTCTCTGCTCCTCCCTAGTGGTGGAAATCAGTTATAACCATGGTAGGGGAGTGATATTCGTGCACTTCAGTTGGTTTCATTCAATTTCATTAGATAAAGATTAGTTACTAAGGACTAGAGCTCAGTCTAAAAAAAATAATCATGCTTGATTTTCTGTGTCCCAACTGTTCACTTTTGTGCTCAACAGTAGTTAGTTTAACAGCTAAATCCTGCTATATTTTAGCTACATGAAGCTAATTTCTTCAGTCTTTAATCTTGTCTGTTCTTTACAGATTTTACTGATGGTTATTGTATATTGGGAGAGAAAGTCAGTATGTTTTATAGGCCCTGCTCATGTTGGAGTGTGAGCTTTCACCCATTTGGATGACAGCTCATGACTCAAAGAGGCTCCATCCAAATATGCCAATTATGTTTGGCAGAATATTTTTACTTCAGTATTTTGTATGTTTAAAACAAAATAAATACCACACACATCTCACCAAAAGTCACAAGGATCACCCCAGAAAATGTGTTATTACTCACTATGAAATTACGCATCTTTGCTGTACTAACATTTCTTGTACTTGTTGGCTAAAGAATAGGCCGGAAATACAGTAGATCAGCTTGTGACACTGTACTGACAGTGTGCATTAAGAAGGAGGCAGTGATATGGACGACAAAAACTGCAGCATTACGTGTAGTGGGTGTGTTCCAGTTTAGATCTGGACTTTTGATGGCCAAAATGTCACTGTCATCTTAGTTTTCATCTTTACGGTAGACTAAACATCATACTTCTTCTTTCTATCACAGAGCTTTAGCTGTCTTGTCATTGTATGCATGTACATGATTCAACTCTGCAGCCAGTCTACATTTAATTCTTGTGGCTGTCAATACTTAATGTTGATAGTAGTTTACACTTACTCTACACTTTGCTCCTTCCTCTCCTGCATCTCCCCCTCTCTCTCTCTCCATCTTTTTGCCGTTCAAGTCACACCCATGCTGAGCAGTCCCCCCCCCCCCCCTACTCTTCTCACACTATCTGTTTTTCTCCCTCTCTATCTCTTCATTTGTCTGGACACAAGTGTACATGTGTCAGTGGTTGAGAGCGCCACCAAAATGAGTTTGCCCGTAAACTCAGAATATCTGTCTTTGGAGAGGATAGCCCGCTATCGGCACGCCTGCTCCAACGGCTCACCCTACGCCACAAACAAGCCCATCGACATCAAACCTCGTGGCAGGAGAGGGTAGGACTTCTCTTTGGGTCTGAAACTGTGGAGCAGGGGAGTAACTATTTTAAATGATTTGCATTCTTCATAAAGTTAGACAGCAATGTTGTTACTCGATGTCAGCTTGTGCTTGTGTTGCTCTTTCTTTACAGTTAGAAGAAAAGTAGAAAGGTAAAAATTAGAAAGTTGAGATGGAGTGGAAAGACAACAAGAGGAAAACTTTGTGAAACTGAACATCAGTCAAGTTTTAAAAGTTCAAAATCTGTCTTTCTTATGGCTCTTTGTGTGGAAGTTGTTGCTGGGTAATGTGTGGGTTTATGTGTTTGTATGACTTGTATAAACACAAAAGCATGAACACACATGCTTTTGTGTTTATACAAGTCTTATCAGAACATTAGCTGATGAATAGCTCCATAACACAGGACTGGAACTGTGTTCACAACCGGGCGCTGTGTAAATGGTTGTTGCCTAGTGGCTGGTTGCGTTGTTAGAGCTGTCAGTGCTGTAGTTTTGCTGTTCACTCTGCTAAACCTTGTGTCAGCCTAAAGTGTGTGTAATTGTGTGTATGCGCATGTTTATCTTTCTTCCATGAGAATCAGCTATTCTGCTTTTACAGAGCTAAGAGCAAGGTAAATGACAAATAAATCAGGTCTCATCCAGTCATCATCTAAAGCATCAAGGTGTTCAGGAGCACAGGTTCATTCAATAACCAGAGCAGATTGTAAACTAATCACCAGAGCACTCTCCGTCCATTAAAGCTCACACAGAAAAAAGACCTTGTTAGGCCCATTTTTTATACTGCCTTTGTCTGTACTCAGTGACCCCAGCATAAACTAAGATGTGCCATCATCTGATGTACATGTGTGCCCGCCTGTCTCTTTTTTTTTGTGCATCTGAAAGGTGTGTGCAAAACATGAAGTTCCATTGTGTATGTGTGTTTGAGCCTCTATAGTATTTGAATATGAAGCAAAGGTAATGGCTGGTGGCGTTTGTAGACAAATAGATGGGGATGGAGTCATGTCAATACCGTGGACCTGCCATCTGTGCTCACTGCCTGCTCCTTAGTTAAGTGCTATTTATATCAGCATTTGCTGAGTGTGCTTATCTGCACCATATACAGAACCTGGTTCATGGAAGAACAATTTTAAACAAAATCAATCATTTTGTCAATTACTGTGGTCCCTTAATCTATTCAGCGGGTTTTTATGACAAGAATTATCCTCCTTCAGCCACTAGGTGGCAGTGGTGTCTCGCTGATGAGTTGCATAGAATTGAATTAAAGTGGTGCTTATTAGATGATGCTACATTATGTTTTAATAAGTCATTGAAATAATTATATACTTAAATAATATAATACAATACAATGTTTAATATATAATATAATGAAGGGCCTAATTCGTGTGAACATACTGTAAAAGTATTTGTGTTTGTCTTACACCTCTGCTTCCAGTGGATGGCAGTAGTGTAGCCTAAAACTAAAAACTCATTATGTACTTTTCTCAAGAGACAATCGAGAGAGGACAACAAGGATCAATGGCTTGACTTTCAAGTTATATGTTGGTTATGCTAAAAAAAAACAAAACAGTTCACTGTATTTGTTACTAAAACAGTGGGTACATCCCATTTCTCTTAAATTGCATCCATGTTTCCCTCACTTGCATCTTTTACTTGAGTCTTAGTCCCTTTCACAGAGGATACATGGAGAGATGCAAGGAAACCAAACGAGCAGAGAGGAAACGAGGAAATATGTTTTAAGAGAAATGAGACGTCCTTTCCTCTGAAGCGTCACGTGAAGTGATATCTGTTCCTGATGACGGCAGCAGCTGATCACAGCTGGATCAGATATACTGCTAATTCAATATTTAATAAGCCAGAATATGATTATGATGATGTTTTAATGGTAGAAATTATTTATTCAGCTAAATGTTCCAGAGAAAATGTAAATGAATGTAAACACATCAAACCCGACGTTCAGGAATGATCAGCCTCACATGTGACTAATGGAAATGACGATAAATTATGTAAAAAAGTGTTTCCTGCTGACAGACAGACTCTCCTCCTCTCTGTGACTTTAACTGGATCCAGAATAAAAGTTAATGGGGGAAATAACAGATGATGAAAAGAAAAATCTTTTCAATAAATGAAGAAAGTTGTTTGTGCTCCTTTTTTCATCCACACCCACTATAAAACTTGGCAGAAACTAATCTGTTAACTGTTTATGAAACTCCAGTGATGTTGTGATGAATCTGATCAGTCCAATCAGCTGCAGCGTCCAATCAATAGCTGATATGCATTAAGCGGGCGTGTCGGTCGGTAAAAGACTTCCGTGAAGGCTGCTCTCGTGTATCCTCGCTCATGGCTCCTCAGAGATTGATCCTCGCGTGAACCGGAAGTCGATCTGATTCTCCATCTTGCGCGCCGTCCCAAAGCTCTTATTTCTCCTCAGAGGAGCGAGGAAATATCAAATAAGGGAAATTAGATGCACCCAATGTGAAGTGCTGATTGCTTCTATGTAAACACATCTGGGTCTGTAAAGTAAAATAATATGGTCTAATGTGTTGAGTTCCTTAAAGATTGAACTTAGAAGGGTGACATGGGGTGTGTTCCGTACATACTTCCTGTCATCATGTTGTCTGTTGTATTTTCTTTTGAGTTTCAAGGCGGAGGAAACACGGCCGGACTCCACAGTTTTCTTAAGGAAACTCTTCTCTTTTGTTGTTCTTTCCTTGACCGCATGGAATGTGCAGACTGTGGTAATAGGATTAGTTTCACCACTTTAACCATGATATAACAACGACACCATTCCGCCACGCTACACTAAGCACACTATCTAAGCATTAGATGTGCCTATTCGACTTATTGTAACTCACTTCACCTGCTCCATACATGATCACATTTTTAGCTGTAGGCCTATCACAATGTAAAACATTGAAGTCAGCTGCTCTGTCCAAAGGAAAGACACATGGTGATATGGAACAAAGCCATACTTTAAATCACACAGCAATCTGATTTGTCTTGCACTTTTAGATTAGCAGGGCTTAATTAGTGTGCACATCAAAGTATTTATTTGATGTTAACTTTTTGGTTAGCATGTGTAGTGTATGTGCATGTTTGGCCACAGAGCTTGTGTGTGCTCGTGTGTCATTTGTCATCTGTCATCTGCATGTGCGTATACAAGAAATTAGCATATGACATCCGTCTTTCTCAGATCTGCCTCCTTTCTTCTGTGATATGAAAGCACATCTACATAATTTAATCTGAAGCATCGTTAGCCATGAAGTGGACGTATTATCAGTGTTATTACTCTATGGGTGCAGTGAGCATTTAATTCTTTCTTTTATGAGAGACAGCTGGTGATGGTTGCATTTCCTTTTCTGCTGACTGATGTCACTCTTACGTCTGCGGCAAGGTACACTATTTATGACATGTAAATATTTTCAGGGGTGGAATAATGTGTACGCTGAAGCTTTGTTTTTCTGGATACCTGTGTTTTTTCTGTGTTTGCTACAAGCTGTGACGAAGCAATTTTTGTGCCCTACTTTTTAACCGTGTTTGCTGATTTAGTGTGGTAGCTAACTGCAGCAGAGAGAGAGAGACATAAAATATAATTGTCGGCAGTGCTAGTGCAGGATTATGTTTGAAAGCGGGCCATAATGGCACTTTAACAAGCTTTGAAAAAAATTATGAGTGAGTAACTGGAGTAGGTTGCTTGGTGGAGTGCGAATGTTTGCTCCTTTGCCCAAAACTCTGACAGCAGATGATCCCATCTGAGCTCCAGACTCAAACCAATACGTAGCAACACAGTAATGATTCCATTTCATAGCCAGCAAGGCACAGCTGTCTTTGGTATAATAAGAAGTAAAACCATCCCTTTAAATTG
This sequence comes from Hollardia meadi, assembly GCA_037974645.1. Classification (NCBI taxonomy): domain Eukaryota; kingdom Metazoa; phylum Chordata; class Actinopteri; order Tetraodontiformes; family Triacanthodidae; genus Hollardia; species Hollardia meadi. The sequence continues at coordinate 12,098 of JBBPCS010062458.1, forward strand.
GAATATAATAATAGGCTTTTGAAGAGAGTGCTGAATTTGATTCATTTGGTTCATATAACCTACAACTGGCTGCTGGGGAAAATATGCCTTGTACCTGAATACTGAGAGTTACTGGGACCTTTTCTCTCTTTTTAAGACTGTTTGTGCAGACAGTGAAAAATGTAGAGCTGGCCTTTAAAATGGATTAAAAAGGTCAGATTTTCCAAGCTCCCAAATGCTTCTGTTGGTGCGCAGCATTTTAATAAAATACTAAAATAAAAACAATATATATTTATATACATAAATTAAACAAATATACATTAGGAACAAATTATAAATTAAAATGACAATTTATCCCTGACAAAATGTGATTTTAACACTCTTTATCATCATATATCATGATGACTATAGATCAATTGTTAGATATCACGTGTAATAATAAGAATAACTTGCTACAATGATAGTAAAATTAATTATGCCCTTTTTTGCTTTCACTTATCTTCACTCCCACACGTTGCATTCTCAATTCTGATAATGCAACCATGTGCCAAAATACATTCCTAACCCCTGTTGATCTGCCAAAAAAGCACAAGCTTTTCACTAAATCCCTTGCTTTCTCAATTTATTGCTTCTCCTATTGGAATAATAAAACTCAGCCAACACTGTGATAGTACACTCTCTCCAGATCATTGGCATGCTTTAGCTGTTGGTTTTAGGTTACTGTGGCAGCCGAGTGATTGACACTTTAGATGATAGTTGAGAGCATTGTTCGGGGAAACAAGTCCCGCCCTTCAAGGAATTACTACTACCAAAACAACCCCTCCCACTCCAGACTTACCCAAGCTGAAGCGCCGGAGAGAGAGAATGGGAGACTCATGTAAATCGAAGACAGGGACTGTCATGAGAAGAGAGCAACAGAGACTGAGGTGAGGAGGGAAGGAAAAAACAACATGCGAGGAAGAGGAGATCTTATTTCCACCAGTCAGGAAAAAAACAAAAAACACAGGGACCTGAAAGTGAGAAGCTGAGTGAGAAAGAGTAACAGAGTGAGTGCATGGACAGACCAGTATCACTCACTGATTCGGCGAGAAAGAAAAAGTGCAAGTGAGCTACGAAGAGAGAGGGAGAGAAATCAGGCTAAACAACCACCAACTGTCAAACGATCGGAGCTGGAGGAGGGGCGGCTGCAGCGTGGAATGATCTGGGACGGAGCTCGGCAGACCTGACAACTCCACCAAACTATCGCTGAGGGAAGGAGGCTTCCACTGGATCACTTCAGAGCACAACGGAGGGCGGGTCAGAGGGCTCCAGGTGGCCCAGAAGGGGGTGTGTGAGTGTATGCGTGGCTTCATGTGTGCATGTGTGTAGATGTAATGTGTGTGGATGTGGAAGGAAAAGCCTGGCCATGAGTATCATTCTTAAGCCACGGTCGCGCTCCACCAGCTCTTTGAAGAACACGGAGGGAATATGGTAAATAGATGGAGAACTTTGTCCTGTTTGCAACACTTTCATGTTAATCCTACTGTGTGTGTGTGTGTGTGTGCGTGTGTGTGTGTGTGTTGCTCTATTGTTCTCCATCTGCCTGTTTATGGCTTTCTGAAATACTTTTGCTCTGCCTCACCAGCTTCACCCCAAATCCTTCCTTTTTGTTTTTCGTCCCTGTTTGCTGCGCTTTTTGTTCAAGAATCCCTCAACTTTCCTCTAAATCCCATCACGCTTCTTCTCAATTAAAACGTCTCTGCCTCTCTCTGGGTTTGCTGCACCCTGTAGATATGTCGGTTCCAGTTTTATTTCTGTGCAAGGCCTGACATGTTCTGTGGCCAGATTAGATTAGTTAGCGTTTTTAGTGCTTTATCAGACTGACCTATAATTTTCATGACCCTGGTGTCTTACCCTCAATATGCTTATATTAGAACTCATCTAAAACACAAGGCTGTAGAACAGCAAAGGCGTCAATCATTAAGGAATGTATTGTCTCACTCCATACATTCTTCTGTCTGGATAAATGCAGGATGCAGAGCCCAATGCCAGGGGCACAAATCACCCTCCCCCTCCTGTCTCAACTTGTCCTTGCCTGTCAGCACCGATTTCCAGCTGAGAAACTACCCGTAGCTTTAACACTGGAAGTTAATATTCACAGTTTCCTCCATTGTCATACTCTGAGGCAGAGCTGTGAATGGATCAGAACAACCCTGGACAACACAGCGTTCGTGTGTTTGAACCCCATCGGATCTCCCTGCAGGGTTCACGGTGTTCTCACGTTGTCAGTTTATTAATCTGCTCTATACAACCTCCCCAGCAGGAATTGACACTTGTGTGGAATGAAGACATATATATTAGGTCTTTGAGGGTAGTAGTTCTCTGAGCAGTGCAGATCAGAGGCGGTACACATGACGCGGTTTGATGCAGAGAGGGTGTAAAAGCCAGCATACACCTGATTTGTATTAGAGCCAATTGCAGAATAGAGCTTTTCCTCATGTTAAAAGCTGACAATCTGGCATTGTTAGGTTTGCATGAGCCCTCTTCTTGAATGGCTACCAAAAGCAGTCCTCAGCTGGACGAAGCATACCGCCTTCTCCATCTGTCCTACCCTCCTCTCTTCTGTTTTTATCAAGGCTTCTTTCACTTATTGCCACCATTGCTTTGTCTTTCATCGTTGTTCGCACTGTTCCTGCAAGATTTACAGTAAATGTGTGACTCCTGTCACTTAAAAACACCTGATTGGTGAGCGATAATTAATTTGTTTGCGTTGTGTCAAAGAGGTGTGTTTACTTCCCTAGATCCTCTAATTCTCATCAAAGACAAATACACTGAACTCACAAGTTAAGTACCTGTGCATGTGTGTTTTAGCTTAGCTGACAATGTATGTGTCTTTATGCGCTTGCATGAGTGCTGGTGTACTTGTGTATTAACGCGTGCAATCCCCCGTCTGTCTACTTGTGCGTATTTAAGACAGTGACGTGGTCCAGGTGTTTGACGTGTTCCCTGGCCTGACCAAATTCAAACAGACCCCGCCCCACCCAACTGTGCAAATGCAGGTTTGTTTGCACAGACTTTTGAGTACCCATCAGCGTGTTAGCTTGAGTGTAGGGAAGGGTAAAGATGAGGATTTGGGAATGAGCTTCACACCTATATTGTAGCACCTCTTTCAAACCCGGAGTGATGCTATGGTGCGCTGAGATAAAGTGTGGAGAAGTGGGGAATGTGTGTGCGACTTTGAACTTAAGTGTTCGCATCTGGCCATTGTCAGTCCCCAGTTGGGCTTGTCAGGCAGGCTGTAAATGTTGAAGGTTATCTGTCCTCTTAGAGGGCCTGACAACTTACAAGTTATCTAACATGTTTTCCAGATTTGACCTTCAGTAATCCAGAGCTGAGATGCTGAATGGGACTGAAAATAGGTTCATTCTCGAGTGGACCGCGACGTATAGAGCAGAACTGGTTTGCTTTGAACTGTGTGACCTGAGATGACGCCGCGTTGCCATGGCGATTTCTTTATGTGTCTCTCATGGTTGACTTAGTTTTCTGAAGCATAAAAGTACTAAAGCAGTGTCATGACGAAAGTGGAGGATTTACTTTGCTTCTACCTGGCAGGGCAAGAAAAACCAGAGGGAGAGACAGAAAACAAGCCTTTAAGGGTCATTTTGACGATGACTATAACCTTTAGTTGCAAATGTGGCATAGCCCTCATTGATTTATGTGCCAAGGACCAGTTTTGCCTGCATTTGTCTAATGTCTGAACATGTGACTAAGAAGGTGTCTGTGTGTGTGCATGAGCATGGGCCCGATAGAGAAAATGTGTTTCACTTATCGGAGAGTGGTCAGTCACTTATTGGCCTGACTGGCCGATGGGTGCTGGCCTCTTCACAATGTGTTTTTCTGTCACGTCTGTCTGTCTCATGTTCTCTGGTGGTAAGGTGCTGTTTGGCCCTGCCCATTCCCCTGTTGACTTGCCATTCAAGACAGTGTTGAGAATTAGAGGTTTATGAACACTAACATATTGCCTGTTGGAGCCATTTGTAAATATTTTATATTAAAGAGTTGATTTAATAGTGGAATCGACAGCAGCTGAATGTGCTGCAACATTAACAGTTCAATATTTCATGTTGTAAGGTGATTACAGTCTTCAATGTAACATCATATGGATTGGAATATTTTGTTCATGTAATATTGTAATGGCTTAAAAGTTACTTCTCTCGATCATGACTTTTTTTAAGTACCTTAGATCAAGAAACATGTTTTTTTGCACCAAACACTTTTTTTTTCATTCAGTAAACGTGGTTAACAGCACAGTCAGCTGTAAAAGTTAGAATTTAGATCATTGAATATCTTTCAGATGAGTGAATAACTATAAGACAAAGCACTCAGTTGTTTAATATCTAGTTTTATCTTATTTTACAGACACATATCTTCATAACCTCGCTTGACTAAACCTGAGAACAAATTTTGTCTACATTCTAATCTCTTGTAGTGTCTCTGGCGGGATTTTTTGTCTTTGGAAAGCACATTGTGAGTCAGAGAAGGTCATGTTCCCTAAATATATAAATACTAAAATCCATCAGAGGTATAAATGTGTAAAGCAGAGGTGCTGTGGCAGCTTTTCTATCACATTCAACATTCCTGAATCTCAAGCGTCATCTGTCAACTCTCCCGTCTCAGTGTGTCACCTTTGGTCTCTATATTCCTCTCCTCTGTCATGAGTTGCGACACTAAGAACGCGGTCAAGGTTACCACACACCACTTTCAGGATCACGTACCGACACTCCCGCAAGACCCTCGTCACAATCCTCACACATACAGACACTTGAATATACTCACACACTCACAGCTCTGCCATGTCTCTCTTTGTCCTTCCTCCACTGTCTGCTCCTCTCTTTGTCCTCTCAGCCTTACTAAAATAAATCAAGTGTCGTCTTCCCTCTGCCTGCTTCAACACACAGCTCCGTTCTGATCAACAACAGCTCCACAGATTCCAGATTCTTGTTCTAGTTTTAGTGAGACAGAAAGTTTGTGGGGTTTTTTAAAATCAGATCTTCTAAAGAAACATTTCTTGTTTCTTGTGCGTGTTTGCACTTTGGAAGAGACAGAAGCAACATGTTTGTATTAAACATTGTTAAAACAGAGCCTCATTATCCTCGCCTCAGCTGATTATTTATCAAAGACACTTATGCCTCCTCCGCCAGTACGTCTCCTCACAGTGCTGTCACATGTCACAACTGTTTGTTGTTGGTGTTGGTAATTGCTCAAGTGACCCTGGCTGAAAATGAATGAGTCATTGATCTGTGCCATTTGTGTGTGTGTGTGTGTGTGTGTGTGTGTGTGTGTGTGTGTGTGTGTGTGTGTGTGTGTGTGTGTGTGTGT
>JBBPCS010062469.1:0-17433 GCA_037974645.1 Hollardia meadi
AGCCGCCTGTCCAGTCCGGCCAAAAGACAGGGCTCACCAGTAGCTGTGGGAGTACTGGTGAGCCAAACAGGTCCCTCTGCCTCAGATTCCACAAAAATGCAAAATCAAGCTACCCTGTGTCACCAGCAGTTTTCCATGCCTCTCCTTGCTTTGATTGACTCTGGTGCTGAAGGTAATTTTTTGGATGAAGAGTTGGCCCTCCAATCTGGTATTCTCCTCAAGTAACTTAAATCTCCACGCACTGCCAGTGTTTTAAATGGAAAATTTCTGGCTCGAGTCACTCACTGTACTGTTCCTGTAACCCTGGTTCTGTCTGGCAATCATAGAGAGAGTATTGAGTTTAAGATCATCTCCCCTAGAGCTCCTTTAGTTTTGGGCCATCCCTGGTTGAAACAACACAATCCTCACATTGACTGGTCTGCTGGTAAAATTATCAGCTGGAGTTAATTCTGCCACTCTTCTTGGCTATGATCTGCTCTGCCTCCAGCAGAGGTTCCTACACCAACCTCTGAGTCCCTAGATTTGTCTTCCATTCCTGTCGAGTATCATGATCTGAGTGAAGTTTTCAGAAAAGATCTAGCTCTGTCCTTGCCACCACACCGTCCCTATGACTGTGCCATAGATCTGCTACCTGGTTCCCCACTTCCCACAAGTCGTCTCTACAATCTCTCCCTCCAGAGAGAGAGGCTATGGAGAAGTATATTAATGACTCTCTGGCTGGAGGCATAATCAGACCATCTTCCTCTCCTGTTGGTGCTGGCTTCTTCTTTGTTTCCAAGAAAGATCACACGTTACGCCCCTGTATTGACTGTGTTTTCTAAGCTGGACCTCAGGAACGCTTACCACCTTGTTCGGATCAGAGAGGGAGATGAATGGAAGACTGTATTCAATACACTTCTTGGACACCTTGAGTATCTGGTAATGCCTTTTGGGTTAACCAATGCTCCTGCGGTCTTCCAAGCTTTAGTCAATGATGTACTGAGAGATTTCCTGAACCGCTTTGTGTTTGTATATCTCGACGATATTCTGATCTTCTCCCAGAACATGTCTGATCATGTCTCCCATGTCCACGAGGTTCTCCAGAGGCTGCTGGAGAATAAACTTTTTGTGAAAGCTGAGAAGTGTGAATTCCACGCCAGTTCTGTGAGCTTCCTGGGCTACATTATTGAGAGGGGGCAGGTGAAGGCCGACCCAGAAAAAATCAGAGCAGTGGCAGAGTGGCCCAGACCCTCAACCCGAAAACAGCTTCAGCAATTTTTGAGATTTGCAAACTTCTACCACCATTTCATTCGGGACTACAGTAAGGTATCAGTTCCTCTCATCAAACTCACTTCCTCCTCCACTCAGTTCTTTTGGACCCCTGAGGCTGAAGACACCTTTTCCAAGTTAAAGAGTCTCTTCATCTCCGCTCCCATCCTGGTCCAAACCGATCCCTCACGCCAGTTCATTGTTGAAGTAGATGCCTCTGACACCGGAGTAGGGGCAGTCCTCTCCCCAGACCAAAAACTCCATCCCTGCGCCTTCTTTTCTCGACGTCTCTCACCAGCTGAATGCAACTACGATGTTGGCAACAGGGAGCTGCTAGCTGTTAAGTTGGCTTTAGAGGAGTGGAGACACTGGCTGGAGGGGGCAGAACAACCGTTCATGGTATGGACTGACCACAAAAACCTGGCGTACATCCAGACAGCAAAACGTCTAAACTCCCGTCAAGCACGTTGGGCATTGTTTTTTGGTCGCTTTAACTTCACTCTCACCTACAGACCTGGTTCCAGAAACATGAAGCCTGATGCTCTCTCCCACCAATATGTCGCTGATGAGACTCCCTCCTGTCCGGATCCTATCCTCCCTTCAGCCTGTGTTGTGGCAGCAGTTTCCTGGGAGATAGAGTCCTTGGTAAGAGAGGCACAGCATACTCAACCAGACCCAGGTAACAGTCCACCTAACCGGACTCCCAGACTCTGCTCGCTCTCACGTCCTCCAGTGGGTGCACACTTCCCACTTCGCCTGCCATCCTGGGATGAACCGCACCCTGAATCTCCTCAAGCGGCATTTCTGGTGGCCTACCATGGAGACAGACATCCGTGCCTATGTCTCTGCCTGCACTATCTGTGCTCGAGGAAAGTCCTCTCATCTCCCACCTGCTGGCCTGCTGCATCTTCTCCTTGTCCCTGGTAGCCCCTGGTCACACATCGCTCTTGATTTCATCACTGGTTTACCAGCTTTACAAGGTAATACAGTTATTCTCACCATTGTTGACCGGTTTTCAAAGGCAGTTCACTTTGTGGCTCTTCCTGTACTCCCCACAGCCCATGAAACAGCAGATCTCCTGGTTCAACATATTTTCCATCTTCATGGCATTCCACTGGACATAGTCTCAGACCAGGGTCCTCAGTTTAGATCACAGGCTTGGAAGGCATTCTGTCAAGCTCTTGGTGCCTCTGTGAGTCTCACCTCTGGTTTCCATCCCCAGACCAACGGCGAGACAGAAAGGGCAAACCAGAATCTGGTGTCAGCTCTGCGCTGTGTCACCACCGCCAACCCCTCCTCTTGGAGCTCTCATCTTGCCTGGATTGAATATGCCCATAACTTCCTGACCAGCGCAGCCACAGGGTTGTCCCCATTTGAAGCCTCTTTGGGTTATCTTCCACCTCTGTTTCCCTCCCAGGAGAGTCATCTTGCCGTACCATCAGTACAAAGGCACCTCCTCCGCTGCCGTAAGGTTTGAGGAGAGACCCGTGCCACCCTGATTCACACGACCGACCGCCACAGGACCCCGGCTCCAGCATACGAACCAGGTCAGGAGGTTTGGCTTTCTTTTAAAAATATACCATTAAAAACTGAATCCAGAAAGCTCTCTCCACTCTACATTGGCCCATTTGTCATCGAACGCATCATAAATCCATCTGCTGTCAGACTCAAGCTACCCAGGACTATGAGAATCCACCCAACATTTCATGTGTCTCAGTTAAAACCAGTGTCTTCCAGCCCTCTGTGCCCTCCTTCCGAACCCCCTCCACCTGCCTGGGTCATCGATGATACTCCTGTGTACTCTGTCCGGCGGCTCCTGGATGTGCGTCGGCGTGGCAGGGGTTTCCAGTACCTTGTGGATTGGGAGGGTTACAGTCCTGAGGAGAGGTCCTGGGTCCCAAGGTCCTTCATCATGGATCCTGATCTCATTAGGGATTTCCATCGTACCCATCCGGACAAGCCTGGCAGGTCGCCTGGAGACTCCCGTTTAGGGGGAGGTACTGTCATAGTCCAGTTGTGCCTCTCCCTCATTCCTCTTGTCTCAGCTCACCCTCCCCTCTGTTTCTTGTTTGTCTCTCTCTCTGTGTCTGTGTGTCTGAGCGTGGCTCTCCTGCTCTCCTGCTGATGCCAATCAACTCCTGCTGCCAATCTGTCTGCACACCTGCAATCCATCCGGCAATCAAGCTCCAGCAGTATATATACTCTGGCTCTGCAATCCAGTCTTCGCCAGATCGCTCAGTCTACTTGTATGGTACTGCGTTAAGGCCAACCCTGCCACCACTGTTCTCTTGCTTGTTTTTTGAGTTTTTGTCTAACTGTGAATCACCTGTGCTTCAGATCCACTGCCTTCCTATTACCAGTCTGCCAGCCACCCCAGCCTGCCAACCTATCTTCAGTCCTGCTCTGCCTGTCTGCTCAGCTCCACTGGAAAACCCCTGATCCTTTGCTTGTTTGTGTACAATAAATCAACCTTACCTGCTGAACTGCCAGTCTCGAGTCTCACTTTTGGGTCCAGTCATCACTACACAGTTAACAATTTTAACATAAGCTCAGGGTGTCCCCCGGCCGAGCATTGAATATCAAAGTTAAGAAATTCAATGAAGTCCGTGGTAAACAGCAGCGGTCTTTATAGCTCTCTTAGATCCAGTACAGCATCAATACACAATTAATTACACGTGAAATTCTGTATTAAATGGACTTAGCATTTAAAAACGCTGTAGGTCAGAGTTATGTATGGGATTGCAGAGTGCAAGCCATTGTGTTACTGTTACACAGCTGTATTGATTAAACTTAAGCGCACTTATTTTGTGCAACATGGATGACCGAGTTACCAAACAAGTGGTAAGCTTGGAAGACAGATCTGATTGGCTACCATTTTTACACCAAAATGTGCGTGTATATGAAGGCGTTTAAAAGTGGGTAAACCCACTAAAATAGGTGACTGACTCCTTCTCTGCTGTCTGTAGACTGGTTTGCCTTTCTGTATTTTTTCTGGTGTTACATTTGACGCACCAGAATTTGTTATGAATGTGCAGGAAAATGGCGAACATTTAGAAAGCAGCAGATAATATACCTCAGACTGCATCCAGAAAATGTTAAAACCAGAGGTGTAGTGCTATATGTTCAAGTACAGGAGCACTTGTACAACGCACGTGCACGCATTCAAGCAAACACATGCAACAATGTACTTGGCAAATTGCACCAAAATTAGTAACCCTTCATTAAAGACACAAACTCTGTCTCTCTTTCTCTCTGTCAAAAACAAATTATGTGTGAGAAGGTGAAATGTGGACTATTGCATGCAATTTTCTGTAAGTTATTAATAACTCAAAACTGCTTTGTCACTTAACGACACACCAGCCCAAACCCTTGATAATTTCTTCATGCAGACCCAGACATAACCTAACCCAACCCATAACCCACGACTCACTAATGGAAAATACGGTGTACACATAACAAAAATGTACCTGCGACACACAAATCTACAATCTGTCAAAGTAGGCTTTCAGTGAAGCCAGAGCTGCCAACTCTCATGCATTGAGCGTAAGACTCATGCCATTTTCGTGCCACAACTTTCCCCTTCGCTTCCTCCAATGTAGTTTTTTTCAAGTTTAGATGGGCGCAGAACGTAACAAGGCAACACTTTTATGCATTGTTAATGAATGCACCAATTTGACTCGAAAGCGCTGGTGGATCAGCTAACTTTCAAATAGCACTAGCAGCTAATATTTACAGACAAGTTCACAGTGCAGCAGGCTCCTTTTGTGAAGAACATCAGAGAACTGTGCTGACTCAGAACTGACAGAGAGCACAACTTATAAAATATGGTCAGAATTTGAAGATATCTCCTACTGCCTGCTGTAGTTAACTTGGGCTGTAATTATTTTTGTACTGTTAGCTGAGTCTGTGGTGGAGCTAGTAGCATTACAGCTGACTGAAGTCTGACCAGATAGCGACCTTGGAGCGTGAGTCACTGCGGGCAACAGAGGTCAGCTCAAAACAGGTTCCGCAGCTCAAAACACTGCGGACATGGCTGAACCCCACACTGGAACCGGATACTGCCCTCCAGAACCGAGGAGGCCAGTTTGATGACAAGGGATACAGTACAGAGGCGATTCACAGCGGCTACAACGAGGACTATGACTTCAGGGATGACAGGACACAGCAGGTGGGGACGGAGAGATTCAACCAGCAGAACAGAGAGATAGAGTCTGTGAATTTATTTTGGATTTATTTTGAGCAAACCAGAGGTGATTGTGGAAGGACAAATCAAGATGGTTTTGGTGAGTTGAAGTGTGTTTCATGATGAGTTAACAAGGCAATTAAGCTCTGCTTAGTTTGGTCAAAGAGAGAAAGAAAAAGAGAAGCACTGTCCAAATTATGCACATTAAAAGAAACAAACTACTTTTATTTCATGTGGACATGACTGATATAATGTTTCACAGCAGATGGTTTTCTTCAGGTAAAATTGAAGAAGTGGACACACCTGTATTTAATAGACTAAATGAGTCATCTGACATGAGACAGAAAGATAAGCGACTCATTCGGTCACTTCTGTCATCTTATTGTCTTCATGTGACCTGGATGTGGGGGCTCACACCTGATCTGTGGCTCTCTCTGATGATAACTGAGACTTGGGACACCATGTTGACACTCTTTAGTTTTACTTTTTGACCTCTGTTATGTACATGCACATGATTTGCTGATTTATTTGCCAAATCTGCAAGCAACAAGCAAAAAACATTTATAAAAAAAAATCTTGAGTGTTTGGTGTACTTATAGAGTGTAATATTAAATGTAATATTTTGTGATCACACTTGAGACATACAGACTGGGAATATTGACCTGGTGTGGCAGGTTATCCAAAGAGATGATGATCTGTCATGTCATCACAAACTACAGGTGTATGTTTACTTCTTTACCTGAAGACCCTCTGTGGTTGAAGTAAGTCTACATATACACATCAGATAAAAGACTTGGGGAGTAGACTACTTGGTTTTGCAAAGAAAAAGTACTTCTGGTTAAGTACAGTTTGATTTCTTGAACTACCTTTGACTATATCTGAGTTGCGTTTGTAGGCCGGCAAATGATAGTCAAAAAACTACCCCACCCCCCCAAAATAAATCTCACTCCAAGCTCAAGTCAGAAGTTGGCAGGCCTGGTGAAGCTCATGTTGTTTTCAGGGGAGCCCGCTCAGACTTAATGAAAAGTTTAATCATGTTGGGAATATTATCTTTCAGCTCACCATCTAGCTAAGTCGTTAGGCGATATGGATGTAATAGGTTGTAATTAGCGTGGCATTAAACAGTAATTTTATAGAGGAATGGACACAAGTAGTGTTTTGAATGATTTAATTTACTTGTGCCGAGCAAAAGTTGCATTCGAAACATCTCTTCTGAGTAAAAGCAGCAGTGCAGGCAGCGGTCAAGCTCATAGGCTAAAGCTAAGCTAGCTTACATTTCCTGCAGGCATGGATGTGGATGTGTGGATGCAGCATACATTAGCCACGGCTCTCTTGCGTGACATACACTTTAGTGATGATTGGATCTTCAAATGCTTAAAAAAAATGAATATGAACTTCAACCGGATTATGTGTCATTCCAGTGTGCTCCAGCAGGACTACACCTATGGTTAAAACTTGTCTTAAGTCTTAATCAATAAAGTTCTGAAGTAAACACCATGTCTTTTTTTCTGGAGCTGATGATGGAAGTAACTAAACAGTGAGCCATCTCATTTCCTTACCATCTCTGTTGAGTTGTACAGCGCAGTACTGGTAGCCTACTGATACGGAAGTGACAGTGTTAAGATGCAGGTTACTTTTCTTTTTACTTGGGTTTCGCTTTCAAACTCAGCACCGACTGAACGACGTTGGAGCGCTGCTTGAAAGGAGATGGATGGAAAAGTATTCATGTGCCAACATCCTTAACATCGGGGTGCACCATAGTTGTGCCTAACCTAACCATCTGAGGTATTCTGAATCCTCTGTGTGCATGTGTGTGTGTTGTCTCTGTGTGCACTGTGTGACCATGTGCTTTCACAATTGCACTTATTTTTTATTTGTCTTCTTTTGCTTCATTTTATGTTTTGCTGTGTCTGCTGTACTTTGGATCAACTGTATCTTGTGTGAACTACAATATAAATCTGGTTAGGGTGGTAAGCTGACAATGCCACCTGTGGAATTGCACCACAGGAAAAATAAGTTATAAGATTAAGTTGGTTAAAAATTGACAATATGGCACACAGACTCATAACTGAGGCAATGACAGAGACGTGTTTTCAAAATAAACCAAATGGCAGGGACTGGAGCTGCTAGGAAGGATATAAGAAATATTAATAACCAAAAGAAAATTACTGAAACTATTTAAATTTTACTTTATTGCAATTGAATGTGATTAAAAGGCCTGGTACAAAATCTAAAAGCTGAGTTGAATGCGAGTAAAATGTCAGTCCAACATAAAGGAAGACTAAGGAAACTGAGCTGAGGCCACTTGAAAGGTAGACTACACTGAGGAGCGGGCCTGGTTCTAGACTACTTTGATTGGGGGGGCAGTAAGATGTTGATTGGACACCAACTACTGCTGTGTTGAGTGCCAGAGGGATGACCTTTTTGTTGGTCCAACGGGATTCTGCCTCTGGATTGATGCAGAAAACAAAATCTGGGGCCAACAAAAGCTTGATGACAGGTTATGTTCAACAAGATAATCTTCACACATTACCACCACCCATTCAAAAATCCCAATGAGTTTGAGATGATACCCTGTGGAAAAAAATACTGACCTATTTACAGAACTTAGGACTTTAGGAGTTTTGTAGTCTTAATATGAAGCTACAATGTAGGCTTAATTTACAGTCCCAATCAAACAGATGATAGCAAGTTTAAATAAGTACTACATTTTTATCTGACTTATGTGTATAATTAATACATTAATATATGGACTTGCAAGAGGGTCAAAGTTCAAGGCACAATGTTATGATGAAGTAGTATATCCAATTGCATGCATATTGCATGCAACAGTATGTACTTTGTAAGAGCAGCTGCAGTTTATACTAAAAGAAAAAGTTTGCAATTTGAAACACAGCACAGGGTGGGCTGCAACGGTGCTATGTTTTTCAAACCATGGTTATTGTCAGCCATAGCTGCGCCACGAAGGCTGTCTGGGGGTGCAGTACTTGAGTGCTACTCAGTTGCCGTGAGGAGCAGTACTGGGAGATGACACCATGACATTCTCTGGCTCTGTAGGCATATGTTGCTCAATTCCCCTAAATACACCTATCACAAGAAAGAGATTAAAAAGTTTATTTGAATGGTTTGTTTCCAATAAGGACTAAGGTCATTGAATTCAGCGATTTAATAACGTTATTAATGTTAATAAGTGGATAAGGTTTTAAGGTTGTGATCACTGGTAAACAGTTTATGTATACTACTATGAGTTATGATGTGTTGGTAGATAATCCTACACCCCCTGCCCCCACTAAAGGTACTGTAAACGAGGAAACATTGCTGGCTGCTCAGCTTGAGTTTACGTTACGTTACTTGCATTTATTTAAATGCCATAAGCGTAGCTTTTAATAACTGGTACATAAACTATATACACACCGGAGTCTACCACAAGGTTTTCTCTGACACAAACTACAGCCAGTGAGACGTTAGCCGACATGCAAACATACAAAGACAAATGTTGAAGTGACATAAAGTTAATAACTCACCATTCAGAAACGTCCTATTGCATCCTTGGTTTCCAAACTCGTTTGGGAGTGTGTTATAGCTCAGGATCTGACTTTGTTTCAAACATTAATAGTTTTACCACTGTTTTGTCCAACAGCCATGTTTCTCCCAGGTTCACACTAAGAGTTGCCATGGTAGCGAAGCCATGTCGGCACGCCCCGCGGAAGAGAGGGGCGGAGTGAGAGGTAGGTCATTTGGATTTAAAACGACAGGCACTCAAACTGGACTTTCTGAACAGGGCTGTATTTCAATTGTTTAGACAGGGTGAGAAGCATGCTGTGGTGATTGATCCTTATAGTATTTTGACCAGTAAGCATGTCAAAGACATTTCATTAAGACCGCTGGGGATTGTGTTAAATTGTGGAAAAGGGGTATAATATGTCTCCTTTAACCACTTAAAACTAAAGAGGCCTATTTTTTAGAGAGAAATGTACTGCTTCTATGCAGTGGGAAACTGAAGTTTTGCTAAGTGTGCGCTAACATTAACATATGCAGCTAGATAACTAACATTACGTCTAGAAGGGGATTGCAAATGACAAATAATCCCAACAACCACAATTTGCAAGCAGCAAGATAAATCTAGTAGCAACACATCAAATCACATTAACTAAAGTTAAAATTAGTCACTGAGTATGAGCAAAGTAGGCTGATAAACAGTGTATCAGCAACAGAGTACAATGTGAAATGATAGCAAAGTAACTGCTCTTCCGGCTATGCATCCATTTTTATACGGCCAGACCAACCAATCAGATGTATGCAAACTTCTGTTAATTTGAGGTGGCATTCATATGATTGGCCAAATTGCCACGAAAAACGTAAAATACTTTTTAGTATTAAGTATAAAGTTATTATTAATTTTGGGATGAGGTCGGTCGGTTTGGTGGAGCAGTGGGAGCATTTTGGGGGACACTGTCCCCCTTTGCCCATGCCTAGAACTGGGCTTGCTGAGGAGTGTCCAGTGGTGCTGCCACTACTCACCTTGGGTGCGACAAAGCAATCCTCATAGCAAAAAAAAAATAGTGCAGTCTATATTCGTGCCTCGAGTCACGAGGGACCACAGGTGCCAACAATATGGCACTCGGCTCCACTGAAAAGTAAACAAATACAAAAGATTAACAAACAAATAAACAAACCAGTTGGTTAAACAGTTTCCAGCAGCCTGTACAGGAAGTCACAGAAACACTCACATCCCATTTGATCTCATTCTGATTTACTAAAATGTTATATCAGTCCCATATATTAGTCTGCATGTCCAATCGTTTTAATTATTACAGGGTTGCCTATTAAAATATTATACAGGCGATCTGTGATTTCTGTTCATTCTTCAACCTCCTTTTACATGAATTCTCATGTAAATCAGCATCATATCAGTTTTCTGCCGTTTTATATAAACCATCTGAGCAAAAAGTCAAACTACATAAATAAACTGAAAACATTAATGGACAAATGCAGAGGAAAGAAATAAAAGACAGCAGCTTTTTATCAGATATTGTCAGATATTCAGATTGTCAGTGCTTCACATCTGTACAGTGTTAGGAAGCCTCACACCCTTCCCAGAAGTTTGTGTGTTGATAGATACTTCAATAATTAAACCAGTCCAATGTTAATATAGGCTACAATAGACTACAGCTATGATATGTTGTATGAGGTTTATAATATGAATGTATTCAGTCTGACTACTACGTCACCATCAGCCACACATGTATTCTGTTAAAAGAATAAACCTACAAATCAGACAAATTAAATCAAAATCTCTCCCAATTCAGCAAAAATTTAAATGTCTATAAAACATATTACTGTTGAGACAACTTTTAAACCAATCAGCTCTTTGATCAGGTGTTTCCCCATCATGCCCTGGGTCTTGCCCTGGAGAGAAACTGCGGCGCCTGGCTCCAAAACTGCGGCTGCCTCGATCTTTTGAGATTATAGCTGTTGCCTACGTATATATGATGTCAGAACAGGTCAGGATCAAATCAGTTGTATCCATTATAACAACCTGTTCCTCTTGACTGGCGTATTGCGAGCGGTTTATTTTGTGCAGAAAAAGAGCCAAAAAAACAAATATCCCATATTTTATGGGACTGCGCACAGAGCGTGATGAAGAAAACCTGGGTAAACAAAGCTGATAACCACCACCATGATACTCATTATCTCCGACTATAGTTTTAGTTTTATTCCAGCCAGGTTTGCCACATCAACTTAAAAGATATGTCCACTGCCCACAAGTGGCCAGAAATTATTTAAAATTTATTTATCCTAGCTCCTTCAGAGGGCCCTTTAAACAATTCCAAAGCAAAAATACCCACAAGTCACATCTTATGCATTTACCATGTGTAGAATAGAAAACAAGGCATTGTGGTTTCATGTCAAACTAGTCACTACTAGTAAATGTATTGTATGTATTGCATTGAAGATAAAAGTTCACTGATTGATGCTTTAACAGTACTAAATTTTCCATTTTTTACTCAGCATTTGTCCAGTACACCTTTTCAAAAAAAGTGCATCCCCTCACCAAAAATTAAAAAAAAAAAAAACTTACTGCCTTGAGGTTGTATGCCTCCCGCAATTTCCATCCATGTCTTTCCAGACTCATATAATATATGTAGTGATGGATAAGAGAGCTTCATCACATGGTGCAACAACAATCACCTGAAGCTCAATATCAGCAAAACCAAAGAGCTTGTGTTGGACTACTAGTGCTTCAAATATGGATGTTGCTGCAAAGAAGCGCCAAATTCTGAAAAGATTATTCGCACAGAAGATCTTAACAATTTAATCCCCCCTAAGGTTCCTAAATTATAGTGTTATATTGATAATGATGTCACAGTGAAGTTGACCTTTGACCTTTTGGATATAAAATGTGACTAATTCATCTTCATTATCCTGTTAAATGTTTGTTTGAAATGTTGTCATAATTATTGCATGAATTCTTGAGTTATGACTAAAAATGTGTTTCATAGGCCAGTGACCTTGACCTGTGACAACCAAAATCTAACCAGTTCATCCTCAGCTCATTCAAGTAGACATTTGTGCCAAATGTGAAGAAATTCCCTCAAAGCATTTCTGAGATATTGTGTTCACAAGGATGGGGCGGACGGACAACCCGAAATTATAAGACTCCGGCCGGCTGTTGCATGTAGCGTGAATGGAAGTTCACTAGCCACAAACAGCTAGCTTAACGTTAGCCCCATTGACAGCACGTAACACACACACACACCGAACATCCAGTCTTCAGTATGAAGTCGCGGGGTTCACACACCCTCCAACTATCAACGCGGCTTCTAAACGTAGAGTTACCAGTGGTTAATTGGTCTTAAACCAGCTAAGAGACACAACAATTAAATAAGACAAGTACTTACCGGAAGTGGAATCTTGCCCCCTTTGGAAGTGGTGACTCCACACACCTCCCGCGCCGAGCTAACGGTCAAGCCGACCACTAAATATCAGAGGGCAACTTCCTGGTGAAGAAAATGCAAATATTTGACGTAAATGTAAGTAGAGCCAGGGTACCTATAACCAGGGATATAGGTACCGGGGGGTCTTCTCTGGAAGGACACCGCTGGGTTTCAGCAGTGGTTCTTGAACCAGGCCATGACCCGTCATAGGGCCTCAAGATAAATCTGAGGGGTTGCCAGATGATTCCAAGACTTTACAAAAAGCAAAAGAACTATTTACACTACTCAGAATATTATTTAGTTTTCTCTAATCTTTTTTTGTTTTCAAACATTGGATATTTTTTTTTTACCCTTTCAGACCTCTATGTCATTTTTTAAGTGAAAATAATCAGAGTAATTCAGGTTTCTAACAAATATGTACATTCTTATTAGATGCTGCTGCTGTATTTGGACATTGGGACCTTTTGTAATTTATCATACACACTACACACAACCATACAGACTGAAATGTACTATTTGCAATATTATGCAACTGGGATGCAGCTGATATCTTGCTCAAGGATACATGAGTAGGATGGGGCTTTAACCTGGCTTCTGTGGTTGAAGGGCGGCCACCCCTCTCACTATACCATCCTGCAAAATTACAGTGTGTTCTGACTCTACAATATCAGTTGCATTTGAATGAAGGATTTGCTGGGTCCCAATAGACCTTCCCACACTACCCCCCTCCCAACACTGTACATTCAGAGTCTATCACTTTCATGGTGGGTTCTCTCTGATAACAAATTATGGGAACTGCCTGCAGCATATGGAGTCACTGACATAGGCACATGGGTGTAACGTGACAACTCGCCGTGGCACACTGTGTTCCATGTGTGCATTATCCGTAATCCTTTGGGGCTCCTGTTTTACACATGGCTCAATTTTTCGATGTTTTGCAGGGTTTTTGGATCAATAGATGCAATTTATTCTCACATGTATTTGGACAACCTCCTGGAAATAAACATGCAGACAGATCATGAGAGCTGAGATAAATGCATGGAAACTTGCACACAAAATTACACAATCACAGACCTCACACCTCCACCTAGACACACACACACACAGTGTATTTTCTCTCAAGCTATGCAATGCACACTGTTGTTTCGACACCTGCACTCATCTTGTCTTATGCATCTTTGTTATTATTTCCTTAGACGATCGTCCAGGTGCCTGAGGAAAGCATAAGACCATTGAATCCCAGACATCCAGGTAATCTGTCGGTTGGTTTCATATTCATCATATACTAGTGTTGGATGGTAATGAGAACTTTTCAGCACATTCAGAGCACCCTTACTGACCTCGTCTTGACTAATTTTCTCCATTTTTTTTCTTTGTCTTCGTCTCAGTGTTTCCAAAGCCAGGCCGCCACAGAAGGCCCATGACGGCTCCAAAGACTCACAAAGACAAGGCGCCTAAGAGGAAAAAAGTGTTGCTCACTGTCCTGACAGTTGTGGTATTACTTGGCATACTGGCTACCGCAGTTTACTTCGGTGAGTCACAATACCTGAAAGTACTTTCCCCCTCCAAGGACATACACATACACCACTTGGCATCATATTTCCATCAGGCATAGAGAAACGTGTTTGGCAAATGTGCAAAATTCATGACAGGATTAAGTGCCACTCACTGTTTCTCAACTCAACTGAGCAAAATGCTGTCTTAACCTGTGTTCTGCCCTTCCCTTCCAATGTGCTACTCCTTTTCCCTGCAGTCAAGCAGCTCATTGACAGCAAATACTTCTTCTGCAAGCGTTCGGTAAAGTTCATCCCAATAGACCAAGCCTGTGACGGGAAAGATGACTGTGCTGGAGGAGAGGATGAAATTACTTGTGTGTCAAGCTTTTCGGTCAACACTACCTTTCCAGGTAGTCCTGACTCTGTCCCACTTTGTCAACGTAGACACAAAAGCAAAGCCTGAAAAAAAAAATGACTCCTCCTTTCTTCCTCTCTGCGCCACTGCTTCCTCCAGTGCGTCTCACGTCAGCTCGGCACGTCCTGCAGGTGTACAGTCCTGGCTCAGGTTGGCGGAGTGTGTGTGGTGAAGGCTGGACCCAGCAGCACACAGAGACAGCATGCAAACAACTGGGATACACATAGTGAGTTCACACCCACCGAGGATGAACAGATTGTGATGCAAATTTAACGACTGGTTTATTTGAGCTGAAATCAAGTCTTACATCATATCCTTTCTGTCTCCACAGTAAACCTCGTAGCACCAGTGTCCCAGCGGACACTTTAATGCATTCCCTGAAAACTGGACCATTCACAGCTGTCAGGCCTGGGACCACCACCACACCCATACATCAGGCTACCATTGACCGGTGAGGAAGGCAAACACTTCTGTCATGGAATAGGAAAATCAAATGCTTTTAACTTCATATTTCATGACATTGTTTGTCACTGCTACAGAGATGTGAAGTCAGTGATGTTTAGGAAACTGCGTGTGCCATGTGTCTGTACTATGTGCTGTTTCCTGTAACGTTACTTTTATGTGAAGTCCAACAAAGACACAGCTCTCTGTCTTATTACTTATGAAAGTGAACAACACAGCTACATATTTTAGTCACACAGGGAAAAACAAAGACGAAATTCAGCATGGGGGTGAAGCTATGTCAACATTGTGTGGCCATTTGTGGTACATGTGTAACTCTAAATATTTGATGAATGCCTTTTTTCCAACAGTAGTGTATGCAGTTCTGGATCTGTGGTATCTTTGTCCTGTTCAGGTGAGTTTTGTTTTCCTCGAAAAGCAACCATCGTCACCTACATTGTTTACAGGCTTTAACAAGGCAGATTCGTGCTCATAGGTGGTGGGTGGAAACTGAGAGGGTTGTGTGACATGTTTCACACCAACAGGCCCTTACATGTTCCATACCTGCATATGACTGGGTAGTTCATTTCTTTGTGTGACAAATCAAAAAGGAGGAAACTTGTCTGAGCTTACCTTTACTGTTTGAATAGATGGATCTAGATGGATTAATAAATATAGACAAAAAAAAAATGAGTAAGCTTGAAATGGACCACAGTGAAGAAAATGATTGAAAATAACAAGATGCCTTTGTTTATCAGACTGTGGACAGGTGGGCTCTCAGGACCGTATTGTCGGGGGCACAGATGCTTTCATTGAGGACTGGCCCTGGCAGGTTAGCCTGCAGCAAGGAGGCCAACATGTATGCGGAGGCTCACTGGTGTCACCGCATTGGGTTGCCACTGCCGCCCACTGCTTTACTGGGTCTGTACAGTTTCAATATATACCATTTCAATGAATTTCCTGGTTAACACTGAGTCATCAACCGTTGCTCACATTTCCTACCTTGCTCTCTTCTTCTGGGCCTTGCAGCAGTAAAAAGGAGCTGAGTCGCTGGAGAGTGGTGTCAGGCCGGACATACATGGGCACACTGGGAGGTTCCTATGTGGACAGGATCATATTGAATGGAGACTACGATCCAGCCCAAAACGACTATGATATAGCACTGATGAGACTCAGCAGCCCAATCAGAGTGGGAGGTTAGAGATTAATTTAATACTCATAAAAACACACCGTCAGAAATCATTCCCCTTTATTGATTGGTATATTTATTAGCATACTGGTTAAATGACCTTGAAATTTAAACCTGAACAGTCCCGGTAAGGGCAAGAAAGGATATCCAGTAGGCTTTACTCTTGCCCTCTAGTGGTGTATTAGCCAAACAGCAAGCTCTTAACTTTGGATCAAATCAGCCAGTGTAGTCATGTCAAAACTTTGACTTTACATTTAAACTGCCAAAGCTATGCCAAAAGCAAATGTTCAAAATTGAATGCACTGTCCCTGTCTTCTAGTGAGCCGCAGGCCGGTTTGTCTGCCTCCTAAAGCCTTTGGCCTTCCTGCCGAATCCACCATGGCTGTGACTGGCTGGGGATACCTGGAGGAAAACGGTGAGAAACCCTACACACTGCCTATCACCATCAATCAAAATGTGCCATTTTGAACAATAAAATAACTTCCCTGAAGTTACCGCTATAATTCAAACATTGCATCCCCGCCATCAGGCAAGGTTTCTCCTTCACTTCAGAAGGCCTCTGTTCCGCTGATAGACCGGGCCAAGTGTTCCAGCCCCGCAGTGTACGGTAGTGCCATAACCCCAAGGATGATCTGTGCTGGTTTCCTCGCGGGGAAAGTGGACGCCTGCCAGGTAACGAACAATTGCTAATCATATTTTTAACGACCGCATTTTTAAAAATTGGATCCATTTCACGTTACACCTCTATAGACCTGCAGTTCAGTGTTAGCTGTAGTTTGTCTATAATTCAATATTGATGTTCTCTTCTGGCAAATTGTTTGAATAGTGGAATGCTCTAAAAATGTTATTGCGCTGTTATGAATCCCAGGGGGACAGTGGGGGTCCTTTGGTGCACTTCACCTCTTCTCAGTGGCATCTGGTAGGAGTGGTGAGCTGGGGCGTCGGGTGTGCCCGCGAGAGAAGACCAGGTGTCTACTGCAATGTTGAAGAGATGCTAAACTGGATCCATACAGTCATTGAGGTACAGCATACAGAAAATGTTTCTATTAATGTCCATTCACTTTTTTTTTTCTTCCTAGTAGTAGGTCAATTTAGCAAGAAAAAATGAGTATAAGTATACTGTACTCCTGCTTGGTTTTATTTGACAAAACACTTAAAACATATAAACAAAATATAAGAGAATTGCAGTACACAAGTAGTAATACATGATCATTTTTACTTCATCCCTCCAGAAAAACCCATAAGTTCCTCCAGCGTGACGAGCAGCCACCGCAAAACTGCAGTGCAGTCCAGCTTGACTGTGAAACTAAAAGAGCGCTTTAATTCCGACGAGGTTGACTGAAGACGGCAGACATACGGATAGAAACAGGAGTAGCTGAACATCGATCTCAGCAGCAATGTAGATGAACGTTAAATATAGCCATATGCAAAAAATACTGCACGCAAACACACACACACACACACACACATACACACACACACACACACACACACACACACACACACACACACACACACACACA
>JBBPCS010062480.1:0-17430 GCA_037974645.1 Hollardia meadi
TATTAATTTACAGAGACCCAACATTTCCCCCATGAGCAAGCACTTGGTGACAGTGGTGAGGAAAAACTGCCTTTTAGCAGGCAGACCCCGGCTCTATGGTGGGCGGCCATCTGCCTTGAACGTTTTTTACACCATCATAGCTCAAAGGCCCTGACTAACAAAAAAAAAACAAATCAGGCCTACAGAGATAGAGATGATAATAATCACCATCTACAGGGCAGAGAAAGTATATGAGCGTTAAGTCCAAATGATAATTTCCCGCATCCCCAAATGACGTAAATTTCGTCACCAGAGGGTGTTAAGTGTCGGCTCTGTATGGATATCCATGTAAAGCCCAAATGATACTTTCTGCGTCCGCGAGTGAGCGAGGGTTCGCGCGATGCCCCTTTCAGACACATCGCAGTTTGAGCTGCGCTGGCCGCTGGGTTCAGCGTACAATAGGCATTTAGGAATAAAAATAGGAGTTTTCAGAACTTCTAGCAGGAAGATCTTCTGGTGGGACAGGTCATTTTCATAACATGTAAACAAAACCGTGTTAAATCATATAACGTTAGGTTACACACATTGCCTACCTACAAATTACCTTTTAAAACATACCTGATATGCTTATGTGATTGTAAACGTGTTCCCAAGATAAAGCTTTCCTCCCGAGGTCTCAATACGAGGTCCCGTGAACTCTTCTCGTCCTTTTTGCCTCCTCCAGTTCCGTGCCCAGCTGGCTGCCTTATTTCTATTGGCCGCGCAGGAAGTCGTCACAGCGCGCAGAGGTCAATGTTCAACCAGCTTGAACGTGGTGCAAGCTCGTCAAGTGACGAGCTCAGGACGCGCTAGCAAGCCATTCGAAATAATGAGTTTGACAGCGCAGCGGTGCTGTTGCCATGTTATATCGTAAAGGGGCTTGATGCTGTGCGCAGACGTCTGTGTACCTCTAATTTTTTTCTGTCCACTACGCGACAACAACCCACAAAATACTGTAGGTCTGCGCATGTGTGGAATGTGTCCCCCAAACGGACTCCAGAAACTAGCTTAAACAGAACTGCTACGCGTCTGTGGTGTCCGAAGCTGTATGCGTCCTTTTCGGGGTATATTTGGGCCCTATATCTCCAGTTTTTTGTGGCCCAAGTCCACGTGGACCCAACGATACAACAAGCAACAGAAAAACAACCGGAAAAAAAAAATTTCTCTCTCTCTCTGGAGGCTCCAAGATCCCACATTGGTTTGAAAAAAAGTTATTAGCATAATTTTTTCAGCTGAAATACACGTCAGACAGGGTGCGTGCTAACACATTTAGCTTAGAACTACAGTGAAGATTTCAGCTCAAAAAATTATGGAAATAACGTCTTTTCAAATCAATTTGGGATCACTGGGCCTCCGGAGACTTGGAAGCCATTAAACGGCAGACTTTTTATTTTATTTCATTTTTTTAGGTTATTTATTTAATGTTTTAAAACAAGTCCCCATCTTCTTCAGTTGTTGTCCATAGCCATGGGGGTGAGAAAATAATAACTGAAGTATCATATCTGGGTGAACTGTTCCTTTAAGAATGATATGTACAAGTTTTGGCCTACATTTCTAATAGATGAAAGCCAAATTATTTCAGGGCGCACGCACACACACACGCCCAGCCTACAGGCCTATACATACTGTATGGGCTTTAACTGACAGATGAACGCAAATGCCTGACAGCTTATTCTCTGTAATATTCATAAAATGGCTTTCTGTGTTCATGCACCATGACAACCTAGATAGATGATAAAGGGTTGTTACTTCTTATGAAAAGGGAGCAGCTGAAAACC
Organism: Hollardia meadi; assembly: GCA_037974645.1. Taxonomy (NCBI): domain Eukaryota; kingdom Metazoa; phylum Chordata; class Actinopteri; order Tetraodontiformes; family Triacanthodidae; genus Hollardia; species Hollardia meadi. The sequence goes on from JBBPCS010062480.1 coordinate 1,797, forward strand.
TGTTGATGCATATTTTAATCTCCCTGTATACTGACAAAACAATTTAAATATGTACTGTAAACACATACAGGATTTTTAAGGGTTAATATTTGAAAAACAATCCAGTTAACTTCACTGGAAATTAAATTATTATGAATACCAACGAGTTTGTGGTATGGATAAAATCATCTATCATTGAATAAATATTTTCATATTATCATATTGATATATATCAGGGGTTCTCAACCTTTTGTTACTTAAGGCCCATTTCTGATTGTCAAAAAATGTCTGAGGACCACTTTCTCAAGTAACTAAATGACAAAACAATCATAGCGTGACCAAAAAATGTGTTTAATGTGGTGACACTTTCAGCTAAGCATCACCGCCTGCCATTATTAATCCAAATTCTTACCACACACTTTGGAGCTTTCACTGGCGCAAGGCTGTCTCCCACCTCACCTTTTTGTTTCAAAAACCATGTTAGATAGTAGAAGCAGATGTGAGCTAGTAGTGGCAGACATTAGCGAGCTGTGGCAGACATTAGATAGTAGAGGCAGACGTTAGCCAGTAGTGGCAGACGTTAGCTAGTAGTGACAGACGTTAGCTAGCTGTGGCAGATGTTAGCAAGCTGTGACAGACATTAGAAAGTAGAGGCAGACGTTAGCCAGTAGTGGCAGACGTTAGCCAGTAGTGACAGACGTTAGCTAGCTGTGGCAGACGTTAGCTAGTAGTGGCAGACGTTAGCTAGTAGTGGCAGACGTTAGCGAGCTGTGGCAGACGTTAGCTAGTAGTGACAGACGTTAGCTAGTAGTGGCAGACGTTAGATAGTAGTGGCAGACGTTAGCTAGCTGTGGCAGATGTTAGCTAGCTGTAGCAGACTAGCTTGTAGTGGGAGAACACGTTTGGTGATATTCAAATGTAACTTCACATTGAAATTATGCATTTTAATTTGATTTTTTTTAAATGTATATGAACTCTTGAGCACCTTTAGATATAAAAATAATTATAATTGTAAATAATAATAATAATCTAATCATTTGGCTGTACCATTGCCTCCACAGCCCATTAGATGATGCTCTAGTTGACATATATATTATGTGATGTACTTTCTTGGAAAATCAATTGTTTACGTATAAAATAGAGGAGTCGAATGGCTGATTTTAGTCAATATTCTGCAAATCAAACACTTGGCAATTCAGAATACTTCATCACATTGATGCAAAAATCGGAATTACACATTCCCATCGAGTAGTCCTGCTAACATTCTTCACAATAGAAACTACAACTAGGGCTATTAAAGTGGTATCACAAATACTCTGACAGTTGACTAATTTCTATTGTCTCATGGTATTTATCATTAATTTAACTACTATAACTAACTATAAAACTTCACCATTACAACATACCAAAGTTTAGATTAAAAAAATACAACTCAAACACATATAAATTCAACAATTTTTATTTTATTATTTGAACTTTCTACAGTAAATTCTAAATGAAGTGTGTGGCCAAGCCTGCATTATTAACATTACATTTTAAAATGACCTGAAACATACAATTCTGTACTGTAAATTTACTCACAACATATACTCTGATAACAGTATATTGATCAACTAAAATCAGCTGGTATTGACTTCCCTGATGATGTAGGCTATTGGTTATGCTCTAATACAAAGACATGATTTAAATTCTGCATTTCTCAGATAAGCTCAGTTGCCAATTTGAAGGGTGCAGTGAACAATAAAGTTTAAGTTTCTGTTGAAACTACTCAAGGCTGTAGTTTGTGGTGGTTTAAGTATTCTGACGTGTTTCGAATATTTTGTCCATCCCCAGTTTTATCAACGAGGGTAAAAATTCAACGGCTGTGGGCTCTAGTTTACAGAGGCAAGAGTGGTTGTACAGCAGTTGTCAGATTTTAGTAAACCCGCGGTGGAGGTGGGCCTGTCGGGGTCTGCTGCTCTCTCAGATAAACGGTTCCAGCGGGGCTCTGCTCTGAATCAGCCAGGGAGACCGTTGGGGTCAGCGGGTTCATAGCCCCTAGTCTTCCTGGTGTCCTTAAAGACGGGTCGCGTGACCCCGCCCCCCCTGACGACGCCGTGCGTACAAACCACATCCGTTTTCACTGCCTTCAATACGAATCAAGCTACTAACTGTCCACGAGCATGAAACCGGAAACACGGTAGGATGCCTTTCATAAAAAAATGCTATAAAAATAGACAAAACTAAATTCTACTTTATGTTGGAAAATTTAAGTAAAATGTAATTATGACCCCATACACAAGCCCATTTGGTATTCCAAATGGCAACACTATATAATATAATATGAAAATAACACATTTGTTTTAACATTTAGACCTGTTTGGTAAAGTCAGGTTTTGATTTTAAAATTTTTCGATCATGGTTAAGTGCAGTTTAATATAGCATAATGAGTTGTTCATTTCATTGCAGTCTTTATACAAGCCATACCAATAGCACTATACTCAGTATCAGCACTAAGAGCAATGGCAACAACTTTATCAAAATCTCTATACTCTAATTCTGATAATTTGGAATGAATAGCCCACACCTAGCTTATTAAAAATATCCATTGCTGTACATTGATTTTTGAAAAAATGTTTTTAGGTGATCTAGGTTGCATGTAAAATGCACATCTGTGCTTTCTGCACTTTAGCATTGTAATGTTTGTACACATGGTTTTGTTGATGCAAGTCCTTTGGAAGTGTAAATGTATCATGATTTTCAATGCTGTTGGATTATATGTATGTGAAAGAAGATGGCATGTATGTATATTAAGAAAATGTTTCATAAAAAATATCCTTTAATAAAGAAAGTAAAACAGAAAAGTGTCAAGCGGAAGGATAATCAACATCATCAGATTTATATAATATTGAAATATTCTTCAAATACTGTTATTGAGGTCACTGTAGTGTGTTGTATTGTTGAATGATACTTAATTTTTTCATTAATTTCAAATAAACGGTTATCATTTACAAATCCATTGTCATATTCATAATATATTCAATTCATAATTCAAATGTTGAATTTTATATTCAAATGTTTCACCGTATTCTTCAGCGCGGCTTTTACTTTGAAAACCGTTGTGAGAAATGCGACACGCGAATCTCTCGATATTGACAATCGGTCTACGGGATTATCCGTGAACTCAAGTGCCCCCCGTTCCGCCGATGAGGGCTACAACCTGTTTTTACATATGACACACTTCCCGTTTCGATCAGGTCAGTCGCCCGCAACTCATTTCTCTACCTTTACGGTCCGACGAACCCCGACATATGCGGCTAACCGCTGTGTAAACAACAACAACTCAGGTACAAAACAATAACAACAACAGAGAGGGCTTGTGTTCTATATAACACATCCTGCCGCGCGGATTCACGACCTCCATCTCTCTTTATGCTTGTGTCTCCCTCTCTGTCTATATTAAAGTGGTTTTAAACCGCGGAGCCGGTGGAGAAAGTGGCCGCTTGTGTTGTGTGACGGGCGGCACCATGTCCAACACAGAGGGGGGGTTACAAGCCTGTAAAACTTTATTAATAAAGGAGTTAGCTTTAGAGATGAGTGTTTTTATTCTGCCAGTCGCTTATCTCCTAAACATGCACCAAGAGGAGGGAGAGAGACGAAGAAGAGGAGGAGGTGGTGGAGGAGGAGGCGAGGGGGGCGGGGGTGGCTGGTTAACAGTCCTACAACCGTATTTTCTGTCCCGTTTATCCGCCATGTAGGCCAGCTCGCCACTACTGTAAACTAACTTCCTGCATGTGGCTGTAGGTTGAACGTGAGTCGCGCTCTTAGCGGCCGCCGCTGCTGTCCACGCGGGCTCTTCTCCTCCCTGTGGATGCTGCGTATTAATATCATCTGGAGAGGCCGACATTTTACCCCGGTCCGGAGGAGCCTTAACTCCGAGGGGACATCCGAGGACACGCGATACGGTAAATCACACCCCTTTCTGCCCGTAGGAAAATAAACGAGTATTTACATCAAGTTTAGCGACGCAGAAGTTAAATGTTTACACTGAAGAGAGAGCAAATGTTGAGGCTTTTAACGGTCTTCTGTGATAAAAACATGGCTACTTTCACACAGATTAACATACAGTAGCATGCTTGGCTCAGAAGAGCCACACTTGACTTGGAATATTTTAAAAGCAGCGTATCCAGGGATTCATTGGAACTATTATTATTTATGGATATTTATAACATATTTAAAAGCAACCCCTTTCACGATACATTATACATTTATACTTGGTTTGTTTTACGCATAAGTATGAAGATAAAATAGCTCCCGGTGTGTTTTCTCGCTGCAAACTTGACTTGTTTTATTGCGGTGAACCTACATTTTTAAACCGATTAGAACTTGCCTGGGCCTGTACAGTAACATTACCACCACCGACCGGCAACAGCACCTGCAGGTGGACAAACAGCAGCCAAACTTGTTCCGTGATTTTTTTTCCTCCGCGTCAACTTTAATATTTAACAAAAGTCCGAGACAGCGTGTACAGAAGGCAGACTTTATACGTGCGTGTGGCTAAAAACCCGTTCCGCGTTGAAGCCGATCCACATGCTCAGAAATCTGCCGTATTAACAATTAATATTGGACATCCGGTGGCACTGCCAGCTGCGCCCCATTTTTATTGTTGTCTTGCGCTGAAAGGATCCCTGTTGTCTCGGCTGGATACTCCGCGACGCGTGGTGGCTGCTTGTCGTAAGAATTTATGCTTTATTTTTAAGAAAAAAAAAAATGTAAATACATGAATTGTGAATGTGCAGTGTGAAATAGAAAAAGCGTGTCTGGATGTGTGGCTCCTCGGCTCGCCGTGCCATGCGGGACACACTGCTGGCTGCCACCATGGCACCTTCCCTTCCCTTCCCTGCTCTGGCGCTGTGTGTGCGGCTGTTGTTCCATCCAGCTGTGCGAACACGCCGCACCGTCATGCCCCATCGGTTCTGCTGCGCGGATCATCGGTAGATTAACAGGTTTGTTTGTTTTTCGGGGGAGAGCAGGACGCGCACTAGATGGACAGGCGGCGAGGCGAGGCGAGGCAGACGGGGCCACTTTGACTCTCCATCGTTACGTGAAACGGAGCTCCAAGGACACGGAGAGGAGAGACAGGGGGCGCATCCAGTCCGTTCAGTGTGTTTGTCCTTTTTTTTGTGAGATTCAAGTCTTTTTAATTGAATTTGAGGAGAAATGGGGATTTCCCAAGTGAGACGGAGCTTTATCCGTCGCACAGATTTTTGGAGCTTTAATTTGGCAAATTGGCCTCCCAGACAGATCGACAGCCAGACCGTCTCACCCCCCCGCCCACTGCTCCTCCTTACTGCTCGGGCACACTCTCCGCCATCACAGCCTCTTTATGGACTCCTGCCTAATTTACTTTTTTCTCAACCCGTTTCTCTCCGTGCGTAACCTCCCTCCATCCATCCGTAACCGTGCTCTCCTCTCTCATACTGGAGTTTTTTTGTTTTGTTTTTTTTAAATTTAAAGAGGCCTCCAGCTGCTCAAGGTTCATTGTCTGGTCACACTGCTCATGCTCTAAATTTGCCTCATGGTTTACTGTCAGAATGACTTGCTTCCACTCTCTCAGAGATGTTTGAATGAAAGGAATTGTGCGTTATAATCAGCCAGAGCCTTTATTTTGAAAGTTACTATATAAAAACAAGTTTTCACTGATGACCATATGGTACAGAAACACCTTAAATTATTAAAATGTTATTAAAAACTGCACACACCCATCAGAGTACTAATGATAAAGTATAACAACTGACTTTGAAATATAATAGAGCTGAAACAATTTGTTGATCAGTCAATTAGTTGGTTGACAGAACATTAATCTATTAATTTGCCATTAAACATTTTTGATAATTGATTGTTTAAGTCATTTTTCAAGCAGAAACGCCAAACGAATCCTTGTTACAACTGCATATATTTATATTTCAGACTGTTGGTTGGAGAAAACAAGCATTTTGAGGACGCCACGTTCGACTTCAGGGCATTGTTTTTTTTTCTAAATAAACGTCAGATTCATTAATGATAAAATAATCTTTAGCCCTAGAACACAGCCGTGTTCTGGTAGGGTGCGTTATACAAATTAATTTCACTGCCCTGCCCTGTGTTGCATAACAAGCAGATGCAAGGATATGGGGTCATTTTTATTTAGCGTGTTCCTAAATGTTCCTGTGCCCACACAGCGTTGAGGATAATTGCTCCAGTGCAGTGCTGATATACAAAAGTAAGCTCGAGAAGGCTTTGAAAAGTCCTCTGAGGTCTGTGAGTAAAAAAAGACTTCTCGACACCACACCAACCGAAATCTTTTCCCGCTGTGAACGTCGACGCACATGTTTTTTTTTTGTTTTTTTTCTGTCAATGTGTATTTGCTGTCGTTTTCACTTTAGCCGCAGTTGTGTTGGCATCCACTTCTCTCGCGGAGCCTTGTTTACAAATGGCTGAACGTAAAGCCAGTGCTTATTGGTGGCTATTGACCCACAGTGGATTTGAGATGAAGCAATTTCCTTTTGTTTCCCTGTTACCTTGCTGTGAACTCCTGCCTGTCAAGAGTGTGTTTATGAGCACGGAGACCTTTGGACCAAGCCTATGTTGAACCAACACACAATAAATGATTGCAGGATTGTTATTGTTCGAAGGCGAGCTTGGCTCCTATATCAGCCGGAGAATGAACAAATAAGAATCTTTTTGGTGCTTTGGTGTAAATGTACCTTGTCTCATTGAGGTGAATGAGTTTGCACGTAGGGGACATATTTGCATGTATGAGGATCTTTTTCTTTAATTATTATTAATCTGAGTTTGGATAGAAACACTCGTAATCCGCACCTGAACAGGTTGTACTGTTGATTCAAGCATAAAAGTCTTAATCCTTCTGTCAACTCACGGTACTTTGATCTCAAATACTCCTGCTCCAAACGTTACCGCTGAAACTCTAAGAAAAGATGTGTACGTTTGTAGCTAGCTCGGATTCTTACGTTCCTTCCAGCAGTTTGTTATCTACTTCAAAACACTATGTGTCTGGTAAGTGCTTGTGTACACAAGCATGTTAGTAGCTGGCTTACCCTGTGTGCCAAATACCAGTTTTCCATGAGGTGTGCCAAGGCAGTGTCATAACAGCCCAGCCAGTCCTCATTTCCTCATTCTTGTGTGCCTGAGGTCAGAGAATGTATTATGGCATTGTTCTAGAGTCACTGAACCCGGGTCAGCGTGAGCCGCATTCTCCTGGTTTTCCACAGGTACCGAGCAGTAGGTCTGCATTGTTCACTCAGCGTGTGTGTTAGTGTTGCTCTGTGTTTCATCATGTCGCTGTCTGGAAGGAGCTCAGTCTGATCAGTACTTTGCACTCATGGAGAATTGGAGTTTTGGTTACACAAACATGAACTGATGCAGAGCTGCTCTGCAGGCAGAAAAGCTCTCATTGGTCGAGTTTGTCCGTACTGGGCGGAGTCGAAGAAGCAGTTCTTTAGAGGACAAAAGTTAGCTGGGTTAAAGGATGAAGCTGGCAATATTCTGTGTTTTTTTTTTTTCTTTTTATCAAGAAATGCCATGAAAACACCAAAACACTATAATGTGTCGGCCCTGCTGTCAGGTATTTTGTGTGTATCCAACGCCTGATATATTTTCCTCTGTGCCACAGAGCTCCATTGTTGATTAGTCGATAAAAGAAAATTAGCTACCAACTATTTTGATAATCGATTAATAAACATTTGCTGGTTCCAGCTTCCTAAATGTGAGGATTTGCTGCTTTCCTTTGTCATTTATGACAGTAAATGAAGAGTCTTTGGGTTTTGGACTGTTGGTTGGACAAAAGACCCAATTTGAAGACGCCACTTTGGGAAATTGTGATCAACCTTTTTGCACAATTTTGGTCATTTTATAGACCAAACGATTAATCGGTTAATCGTGAAAATAATCAGCGGATGAATCAATAATAAAAAACAATTGTTGGTGGCAGTCCTGTTGCACTGGTGACATGAACGCACACTAGGGCTGCACAATATAGTGCTTCAGCATCGACATCGCAACGTGTCCATGTGTGTGAGTCACATTGCAGGATACGCAATGTCAAGTAAGGCAAATTAACTCAAACACGTCATGCTACAAATTTCTTTTCCTGCTTGATTAAACAAAGGAAAACGCACAAGGTTCTCATTTTCCAAGACGAATCCACAAGAAAAGTTTATCATCCACTATGTATTATTAAATTAAACAACTGTAACACACAAGTCCATTTGTAGAGTTCATTAGCCCATTAGCAAAGCCCACCGTGGTAGAAGCAGGATGGGGGTTTGTTTTGATAGAAGACCCCCAAATGATGAATGTTATGATTAACTGTGTATCTATACATGAGTAGCACACTGCATGTATCCCAATATATATTGCAGAAGAAAAAAAGATTTGCAATGTCAGTGTTTTTCAGTGTTTGTCTCCGTTTTTAAAGATTTACATCTTCAGTCAAGAACTAATAATTGTAAAAGTCTTAAAGCATTGAGAGAAGGACAAACACATTGTTGGCTTTTGTATCCTTTAAACCTGCTTAGCAAAGAAGGAACTCAGGGCAGAATATGAATGCTGTTTTCATAGTATGAAGAAAACACCAACATGTTCATAAAATCTAAACTAAACTATTAATGACTATTAATAAAAAATCAGTACGATGTTTTTGAGAATCAATATCGCAATACTCAAGTATATCAATATTTTCTTACACCTATAAATGGTAATGTTATTTTTTATTTTTTGTTTAAGTCATGATACAAGCTAACGATGCTAAATTCAACTAAAGTAGCTAACTGAAAGAAAGAACTAGATACTGGACCCAAAGATGGCGTCTATTCAGTCCAATGAGAATTGCTCGACTGGCTCATAAGCCAAAAAAGTTTTCGAGCTTCCTGGTTTACTTCCTGGTTATGCGGCCCACTGAATATGTGCAGTAGTGTTTCTCCCGCTGGCCCCGCCCACTCGTTCCAGCTCGGCCCATAGACTTTACATTGTGATGATGTCAGAGATTTTTAAATCTCTTTTCTCGGCTCGAGGAAAGTTTTACAAATATAAAACCTCCATGGATCAAAAAAAAAATCATGATAGAAAGAGTCATAATTGACCTTGTTTGCATTTTTACAGACGTCTCTTTTATAATGGTGGTCTATGGGGAATTTCTTTCAGGGGAATTAGCTGCAATAGTGGCCACTGGGAAAAATTGGTATCCAGTTCTAAATGATACATTCCAGTTAGCTGGGGGAGTGCTAATGTTTAGCTCCCTCTTCTCCTGTCCCTTACGTTGTGTTTTTCTCCTCCCATTAACATTTAACTTAAACACTGAGATTCATTTTTGCCTCTGAGTAATGTTCAACTTTAGCTCTAATCTGCTTTCATCTTTCTCCTTTTTCCCTCATTGATTCTTAATTTCCTCCAGTGCAGGTTGTGTAATTTTATAACAAAATAACATCACAGTTAGTAAGGACACATGGTACTTATTTTCCACATATTCATCTACAAATGTTACTTTGCAACTCTACACAGTGTAATTCAGCCTTCATCTAGTGCATCACAGCTTCTGCGTTTGCTATTTAAAATGCTGATTGTTGGCAGTTCTTTCTCAGGAAATGATATGTCCTACATTTCTGGCGGCAGCATGTTTTTTTTTTTCTTCATGTTGAATAAATGGATTTATTAATAGAAAAACTAGCCAGCAAATGTAAGAAACAATAACCGGCATGGCTTAATGGACTAAAGAGAGCTCCAACCTCAGTAATGCTTTACATCATAAATGTTGAATACAATAAAAAAAAAAAGCACATCACAGTAAACAGACAGAATTTCTCTGAAACGTTTTCTTTTGAAAGGTTTAAAAAGGTGCATCTTTCTAAAGAAAACACACAGGTTTGTTACTAAAATGGCTCATTTAAAACCTTCTTCCTCTTCACTGCTGTCATCTCTTCTTTCCGTTCCAATCAAACAAACTGAATTCAATGAAAACTGACAAAACTTGCGCTGCGTTGTATCAAGAAAACATCGTCCACATTATTCTCATAGTTAAAACTCGACACAGGCTTGCATTACATCCCCATCCATCTCTCTGGTTTAACGATGTGTTTACTTTTGCTTTTATTGCTGTATAATTTGCAGTGTGGCCTCTGTTGAACCCATGCCTGACTCCCTCCTTGCCTTCTTTTCTTCCCCCTCCAGGCTGGAAGGCTGAGAGCTGCAGGGCTGCGACATGTGAAAAGAGCTCCACCCCTTGACCCTCTCAACTCTCAACCGTAGGTAAATTACATACTCGCCTCCTCTTCCTCTCCTGTCACCTCCCTGCTCTTCCTTTCCTCTCCCCCGTCTTTGTTTCATCTCGATGTTTAGATCTGAACCCGGTTGTGTTTTTGCAGCAGAACTCACTTGAATTGACGTTGTGACCGCGACCTGACACCCTCCTGCCCCGGGCATGCCTCAGGTAAAAGCAGGAGCTGAAACCTGCAGTCGTTGTCACCCATCACTTCTGACTGATGCTCCCCGCGGTCGTCCTTTCTCACGATGTGTGTGTGTGTCTGTGTTTCCTCCCTCGCAGCCGGGTATGAATGGGATGGAGCCTGCATTTGGCGAGGCCTACGGGGGACACAGGGGTCTGCTGAGCCCCTACCCTCTGGCCATGTCGCCACAAGGGGGCAGGACTGAGTACGACCAGGTGAGACGATGCGAGATGGAGAGAGCCGCAAAAATCAAAATCAGAAATACACATTTTTCCTCTTACCTGTAGTGCTGTTTATCCATCTAGATAGTTTTGGTGTGGGTGTCTCAGTTTTGGAGATATCAGCTGTAGAGATGTCTGCCTTCTCTCCAATAAAAAAAACAAACATTTGAAAAACTCAACATCAGTGTCTCTTTCCAGAAATCATGACCCGGTTACTCAAGATAATCCACAGACCTTGTTGTGAGCAGTTTCATGGAGGAACTATTTTCTTTTTGTATCACTGCGCGGAAGGAAACGTGCATCTACTGATGGACGAGAAGCTAGCTCAGTAAGCTAATTAAGCTAGCTAACGTTACAGCTCAGCCGAGGAGGATGCCATTAATGTTTACATGTCACGAGCACAAGCGCATGTACTCTCTCGCCTTCATTGAGAAATTCTAGATCTATGTATCACAGGCTGTAAGCCCCGCCCACCACCGCTGTTTGCGTTAGGTTGACCAGTGAAAGAGCAGCTAGCATCAAGATGGCTAGTGTTAGAGGAAACATGGGAGAGACTCAGCCATAACGTTACATGTTTGAGCCTCTGTCAGACTCAGATGAGGAGTCTGTTGGGCACCAAAATCAGCGACTAGCAGACGTCTCAGAATGCTAAGTGTAGTTAGCATCTTTTGTTTATGTTGTTTGTTAGCTTGTTAGCTTGTAACTGGCAGTGGCTGACAGCATTAGAGGTTGTGAAACGTACAATAATATCGGCTATGATGTTACAGTGTGTTCACATTTTCATAGCCAACCCAGTTTGCCTGAGAAAAAAAGTGACAAGTGACAAAGTGACAAACTTTGGACAGATACGAGTCAGTATAGTCCAGGTCAGACATTTTGGGGGATTTAAACATAAGAAAAAACACATTTTTAAGTGAAGGGGGTCTTTAAGCTTAGTCTCTTTCTCATTGTTAAAGCAAATAGGCATCCAGAAAAAGCTGTCTGTACTTGCAGCTGTCTGTGTAGATAATTAAATTACAGATTATTAATGGTGATGATTTCAGAAGACCTGTGGTGACGATCATATGATCCTGTAATTTACCACCTGGAACGATGAGTTTAATTACGACACAGCAGGGCGAATATTTTACTGCTGACCTCTCCCCCTCTGTAATATTGCGGTACATATTTAAATACATCTCTGTCTGTTTTTTAGAGCGTGCTCCTCATGCTGGGCTCCCCGGCATCGCCAAGGAAACGGCCCTTTGAGTTGCTAAGCGACCTGGTGGACGACGGTGGCTTCGGCGAGGACCTGCACCCGGAGCGCTGGGACGTGTCCGCGCTGGACGAGATGGCTCGCTACACCAAGCTGGGCCTCGGGGTCGGAGGGGAGCTGCTGGCCTGCTCTGAGGAGGCCGTCCTGATGGGCCGCTGGGGGAGGAGTCGGGAGGAGCAGGAGGAGGAGGAGGAAGAGGAGAGGAGGAGGAGGAACAGACACACAGCACCTGCCGTCACCCAGGAAGTCCAGGCCACTGCTGCGGGGAGGGAGGAGGGGCGTACCTGTGTTGCAACGACAACAGAGGGGGAGTTATGTGTTGCAGGAAGAGCGTCCGGAGGAGGACAGGATGGGGGGATGTCGAGGGAGCGTACAGTGGAGGTGTATCAGGTGGCACAGGAGGAAGAGGAGGTGGTGGCGGCAGCTGCAGCAGCGGCAGCGGCAGGTTTGGCTCTGGAGCACTGCAGCGAGGAGCACAACTACTCCCTGAGCCAGGGAGAGGAGCTGGGGGCAGGGCCCGGTCACAGCTCCCAGACAGAGGGGGTGCGGGTGGGGGAGACGCGGCAGGAGGCACGCGGCAGGGAGGAGAGCCAGGCCACAACTGAGCTAAACACAGAAGACGAGGAGCAGGATGTGGAGGAGGAGGAGGAGGATGAAGAGGAGGAAGAAGGAGAGGAGGCAGCGGAGGAGACGGCGGTGGAAGCTGAACTGTCGAGCTCCTCGGAAACTGAATGTGGTGAGTTGTGCTTTCAGTTCGCATCTCTGTGGCGAGGTCGTCGCTGCTCATCACGACGTCTGCCAACACAAAAACCATTAGAATCTGTCTCCGGTCCAGACCTCAGACTCGGCTCGGCTGAGCAACATTAAATACCAAAGTGTAATTCCCGGACAACATACCGCTTCAGTGGCTACGAATCTACTGTTATGAAACGGCTTTGAGGGTTGGAGTCTCGTCATGTAGTCAAATACCATCTGAAACCGCCACGCTGCTCTGTCTTTGTCAGGGGAGCGGGGGCTTGTAGTCAAATAGATATGAACATTGGTACAGATTGTTACAGTAGAACTGGGTTTTTAAAGGAGCTTCAAAGCTTCACGTCAGCTACAGACTGCAGCATTCAGCTGCCTCATTACTCATTATGTCTGTATACTTCACTCAGTCACAAGTATTGTTGGTACACAGGAGAACTTTTAACAGGTAGCTGATGAGTTGAACCTGCATCTGATTTGATAATTGAGTGATCATTTGTTATTTTTTAAAGCAAAATGCTAAAACTTTTTCTTGCTTCAGCTTCTTAAATGTGAGGATTTGCTGCTTTTCTCCATCTGGGGTTTGGACGGCTGGTGGGACAAAACATCAAGTCGTCACGAGGGATGCACGATATTATTGGACCGATAAATTATTGGCACGATAATGGGAAATTTTATGTTATTGGTTGTCCGCCAATAATGAAATTATACCTGATAAATAGAGCCAAATAGTATACACTAGATAGCCAAAGTTGTTGTCACCAGTTTGGACGACACATTTGTAATTTACAATAAATGTCCCGCAAGTGTTCAGAGAGAGGGGGGGAACACGACTACGTCTATGAGTTTCTTATTAGAACTGTGGAATATTATAATATAGAAATCTTCAATCTTAGCGTTTCTCACCCTCAGAAACGACAGGTTATTAACTTCTTTTTAAAATACAAAAAATGTGAAATTATCGGTTATCTCATCGGTATCGGCATGAGAAGCAGGTAATTATCGGTTGAAAAACATACATGTCGTGCATCCCTAGTCGTCACTTTGGTCTCTGAGAAACTGGGGGCTTTTCAGTATTTTCTAAGATTTTGTAGACAAATGATTAATCAATTAATCTGGAAAAATAATTGGCAGATCAGTCAATAATGGAAATGGAAATCTATGGTTCTCAGCCACGTTGAGAATGAAAACTTTTCTTTGAATCATACTGTAACCTCAAAACCTTTCTGAGTGTTTGCACCATGTTAATGTGAATTGAAACCGGCCCTGCTGGACTTTATACATAAATTAAGGTCCGTTACATTCAATCCAAAGGAGTTCACACAGTGGTGATGAAGCCTATCGCCACCAAATAAATCTCTCTGTATTTCGCACAAACCTGTCACCTAGAAATCCAGTTTATATTAAAATAATTGCAACAGCAGATACTTTTATTAATGGATTATATTCAAAGATAAGGTTTATTTGACTGAATGAAACATTCATGTGCCACATCGTTCCCGCCCATACACCCGCCTGTCCAATCGAGAGCAGGGCTCAGCTCATGACCCCGTTTTTATAGCATCAAATAACTAATTAAAACCAAACTGATCAGAAAAATGATCACTTGAACAAACATCAGCGTGATAAGAACGACCTAAAATGACAGAAACCATCTTTGGGAAAAATTTATTTGAGGTGCATTTTGAGTTTTTAGTTTGGCCCATGTCCCATCTGCTAACATGGAGGGGTTTATGACCTATACTGCAGCCAGCCACCAGGGGGTGATCGAGATGTCTCATGTCGTCCATCTTTATATACAGTCAATAGTTTATGTAATTACTGTCAGTGCCAGAAGGGGGAGACAAAAGTTCCACACTGCAGGTTTAAAGAGGACAGGTGAACAGGGCAGCAGCAAAAATACACGATGTTTGCAAATCAGTAACTCCTCCTCCACCTGACAAATGCTGTATAAAACTGAACCGGTGTAAGCTCTTACATCGGACCGGACCAGCGAAACCGGAAACCTACCCAAACCTAATGTAAAGAATAAAGTTTTATAGTGGCTCCGGAGGACGACCCATTTTTAGAAAACCTGCGTTACAAAGTTAGAAAGATTGCATTATGGGAAACCAGAGTCATTTGGCTTAGCCTGACTAAAAGTGGGGATATTTTAGCCTCTGCTGTCCATTCTGTTTTTAATCTTTTGTCTCTTTTGCGTCCGCCAACTTGATGAAAGCACAATAATAAATCACAGGAGGAGCGTCCCCTTAATTTAATTGTTTTTAAGTTATAGTCAACATACAGACAAAAAACGGGACTGAATTTAGCGCTTTTTGACACGTAATAATAAATCCAACAGGACATCAAAGCAGCGTTATTGCACATTAAATGAACTGAAGCTTGTTCTACACATGAATTTGCTGGTTGCTGTTAGCTCAGAGCATCAGCTAAAGAGGCTTAAATGTCATGTCCAGACCACAGGACAGGAAATATATCACATGTAAATTAGATAACACACATGCAAATTGACTTCACTTCAGATTGCCATCCTTTCCCAGGCTCTCTCTCTCTCTCCGTCTCCGTTCGTCCTCGCTTTAGATAAACAAATCTCAGGCTTCTTGTTGCAAGGTAATGGAGAGCTCGTTGGCTCGCTCTCAGAGACCGGCCTGGGTCACATTTCGACCGTCGCGAGACACCATTGTGGCTCTTTATCACTGTGGCAGCGTGTGTGTGTGTTTGTCCGGTCTAGCTTACCATTAGCTCATGGCGGCTGCAAACGTCTGTGTGATGGATGGAAAAGTGTAATGAAACAAATTTAAAAAAGAGTCATGAAGCAAAAGATTGAGTTAAGGGGAGAGTGCAGACAGTGGTGTTCTCTGCACATCCGACCAGATGGTGTGCGTGTGTGTGCGTGTGTGTGTGTGTGTGTGTGTGTGTGTGTGTGTGTGTGTGTGTGTGTGTGTGTGTGTGTG
>JBBPCS010062491.1:0-17430 GCA_037974645.1 Hollardia meadi
AGAGTCCTACACTCGACTGACCATAATCCATATTTCGAAGTAGCTCCATACAGCTGACATGTTGAAGCTTGTCGCTGTCGCTCATAATAAAGATTTAGCGTCGTCGCGTGCGCATAATTAACACGTCACATCGGCAGAATTTTTTTATATCTGCAGATGTCGATAATTAACTTTTTAAGCTTTTATCGGCCGATACCGATGTCGTGCCGATATCATCGTGCATCCCTAATATTGTGCATGGGAGGAGATTGTTAACGTCATCCTAAACAACCTTATTTGTTTTTTCTGTTAAAATATTTTACTGCAGCGCTGTAACAGGAACTATCTAACTAACCGTTAACTTCCTTCAACCTTGACCCAGTTGTCCCGTTTTTTTTCTGCACAGGGAGTACCGGCCTATGGAGCAAGTGAACTTCCAGGATAACGACACTAAAGTAGCAGCTGTCAACACTAAGACCTACATATTCCAGCGTAACATGTCCCGAGGTCCAGAGAGCGACCTCATCAGGACTGTCAACATCCCTGCAATGGTGAGCCGCAGAAATCCAGCCACAGTCGTATTACTTTATAGTTTTATTTATTTATTTTAAGGTGCAGCAACATGCAAACAAGGAACTATTTTAAGGTAAAAGATTAAAGATCAACAGATTAATATAATATAATGAAGAGTAAAATGATTGTTTCATAGTTTCTACTGATAAGTATTAAACAAAACATACTTAACACAGATACACAATAGTTATATTGTACACTTAACAATTTTTGTACATGTTATCTTGTTTTAATCTACTAATCTCATTATTTTATCTCCAGCGCTAATTTTTTTCCTTTTGCTCTTACAAAAATATAGCAGTAAATGATGTATTGCAGTACTGAGATTGATCATATGTGCTGTGGTAATGTGCTACTCTGATGTGAAATGTCTATAGGTGTGGGTTGTTTTTTTACACGTTACTTAAGTAAATCTACTGCTTCTTCATAGAACGTTTGGAATTTAGCGCTTTACACAACAAGAAGTCTTAACCAAGGTCCTTTTCTCCTTCTTTCTCCTGGTAGACGGTGATGGAGAGGTTCAAGGACAATGCTGTCGCGGCCAATGTGATCTCCTCCTACATGAGGGGCACATATGAAGGCCTGTTCACCACCCGCACAGTGGGAGAGCTGCTGTGGGGATACGAAGATGGCCTGCTCAAAGCCCTCAAAATTGTACAACATGACCTGGATGATGTTTTCGGACTCTTCTATAAGGTCTCATTTAAGCATATGAATACATTATGGTACACTTTCTACAGACCGGAGTGTCGGAGATCCGATAATTGCACAGAAACTTTATATGGATCATAGAAAAATCAAGTTTCTGATTCATGTTTCTTGCGTTTGTTGAAAATGTTCCTATTTTTCTCGCAGAGCAATGCTTCCAACGATGGTGAATATGTGTTCTTCACTGGCCAGCAAAACTACAAAGACTTCGCCAGAGTGGATACATGGAACAATGACAGGTAACTGTCTCCACTGTCCCCCAGCGAGAAAAACAAAAAAGACAATGACTGAATGAAAATTATCTTTTGCTCTGTAAATACAGTTAGTCAGGATCATTGATGACATGCAGTTTGAATGGGGGAGATTTGAATGAACACATGTGATTGCATCAGTACCAGTCAGGAATATGATCAAGGCTTGTTTTATCCAACACCATCTCTGTGTCTTTAATCGCAGCTATGCATGTCAAAAAACCCACACTCGTGTTAATCCTGGATTTCTTTCATCTTTGTCTCCCTTTATTAATTGTTTCAGACTCTTCTGTTGTGTCTGTCAGTGAGCTACAACACTGATCTTGCGCACTTGGCTTGCTGGCAAGCTTAACACTGCACTTTAAGGAGCATGTTGACATTTTGGGAAGTGCACATATTTGCTGTCATGCAGAGATTTGGATGAGAAGGTTGACGCCCCCCTCATGTCAGTTAGCTTAGCATAGCACATAATGTTAAACTATTCATTAAACACACACAGGTCTAAGCAGCTTTAGGCAAGCGTTTTCTGACCTACAAATGTCTTCAGCCTTGAGCTACTGCACTATTGTAAACATTTAAAAAACATCTTTTTTGGTTAGCAGTCGTTCTGTTAAGCTGACAAATTAAATATGAAGTGGTTCGACGTTCTGACTATTTAAAAGTCCTGCATTTTTTAATACTTCAATTAAAAGAAACAGTAATAGCATTATGATGATTATTTTGTTTGTGTGTGTGTGTGTGTGTGTTCATGCAGCTCGCTGAACTGGTGGACATCAGATGAGTGCAATATGATCAATGGAACCAATGGGGCTTTTTTCCATCCAGTCATCACTAAGAATGAGATGCTCTACATGTTCTCCTCTGACCTGTGCAGGTGAGCATAAAGCATCTTCAGCCTTAGGAAATATGAATTAATTAAATTCAATTAAGGTTTTCTGCTTCCTCTTTTGCTGAGTCATTCTTTGTCTGGTCTTATCTGCCTGGTTTGAGTTGGTCAGTGGAATGGCTCTCCCTTCAGTCATCCCAAGAATTAGACGCCAACCAATATGTTTTGTTGAGGACCGATACTGATTATTAGTTATTAAGGAGGCAGATAACCGATTTTTGGAACCATTTTTACACTAGTACATTTTTTGATAACTTTAGTTCCTAGTTACTTTGATATTTGGGATTATTCAGTGTTGTTGGTGCGAGATATTGAGTGAGGTCTTAAATTTTTTTTAAATTTATTTATTTTATCTTCACTCAGACTAAAAAAACACTGAGTTTAATAGGAAAAACGCTAAATATTTGACCTGATAATCGATCTATCCCTACTAAGAATGTCTTCCCAAGACTTTCCCTCAGCATTATTCAAGTCTGGATATTGGATTAGCGATACCAGTTTAGCCTGGCTGGTCAGTGTTGGCCTCTCTTGAATGAGGTCACTGTTGTCTTACTACCTAACAACTAATATCGTCTCTCTTTACTGCTCATGCATCAGAACTGAGAGCGCAGCTAGATGCTGACTGAGGTTGTGAGAAGGTTTATGAGGCAGTAACGTGCCAAAGACCAGCACAATCTATTTGTGCCGTGCAGCTTTTCTGTAAATCAGCTTAACAAAGAGCTCATGTACAAAATTCCCTCGGAATTTATTTGTGCCTGGAAAGATTAACCAGCGTCTGGCTCTGTTTCAAAGGTCTCTGTACGCCATTTTTGAGGAGGATGTGACCGTGAAGGGGATCCCTGGGTATCGCTTCAGTCCCCCGAGCAACGTGTTTGCCAATTCGACCGTGAACCCAGCCAACGCAGGCTTCTGTGTCCCGGCCGGAAATTGCCTGGGCTCTGGCGTGCTGAATGTCAGCACGTGTAAACAAGGTGGGAAGCGCATCCATCATCCGATCAGTACGGGAAAAACAGAAGAAAGTGTCATGGTGTCAGAGAGTGACAGGCAGTTTTAGATCTTATTCTAACAGAATCTTTCGTGCGTTCAGGAGCTCCCATCATAATGTCCTCACCCCACTTCTACCAGGCGGATGAGAAGCTTGTTCAGGATGTGTTTGGCATGAGGCCTACGAAGGAGGAGCACCAGACTATGATTGATATCAATCCGGTAGGAATTTCAACTTCAACTCCTCTGTGAAGGAACACACTTCACCCAAAAGTGAAAATGCGGTCATTATCTACTTCAGCAGAGGTGTCTCTTCACTTCACTGATTCACTTTTACCTGTAAAAACATTAATAAGCTGATGTGGAAACTTCCCACAGTGACATTTATGTTAACCAGTAGGTGGTGAACTATCTCAGCTTTTAACCAGTGAGGCTGAGCTTTCTCCCCCCCCCCTCCTTTTCAAACAGTGGTAAAAAAATTACAGCATAGGCGCATGGAACGGAGCTGTCACCAAAGATAAGCTCTAACAGCTCTTATCATGTGTTTTACTGTAATAACGTGGCTGAGCCCGCGGTAAGTCCTTGATAAGACGGACTGAAAAAACACTTCCAGGAGCACAATGTATGTAGAATCACTGCAGTTTTAATCTGGTGAAGAGGATCCTGCAGATGTAAACTATCTGTCGTGATGTAGTAAATTTGAGAAAGAAAAACAGACCCACACTCTGTGATACAGTACATCTATATATATATATATATATATATATATAGATGTACTGTATATTTTTATTATTTTGCAATTTGTTTTTTTTATCAGTGGTGGTATTTTTGCACCATCTGTGTGCAGCTAATCACATTCAGAAATATTTTTACTGAACAGTTTTAACAGTTGCAAAAATAGTAGCGACCAAACAACTGAGAGTGATTAACCCTTTTTAATTTTAAAGTTCTGAATATGACACAAAGTTGACTGCTACAAGAAAGCAGAACAGTCAAGACATTAGTAAGTCGAGCCCTCATTGTGAGACAGAGTTTTGATTGACTCTTTCCTCCGGTTTGCAACTTTCTTTGGCGGCCGTGCAGGTGTCATGCATGAAACTAACTTAAATTGCTGCAGTCTATTTTTAAAGAGTTCAAAAAAAAAAAGAAGAAGAAAGGTATAATTACATAGTACAATTTAGTAGCTTAGTCGTTGATAAGCAAAATGAAAAATAGATTGTGATGCATGAATGTCAGGAAGAGGTGTAAAATATATATAAAAATATCTTGTCTATTGTAGCTGTGGCACATACACTTTTCATTCCATACTTGGTACATGTCATTAACACCGGCATGTAAGGTGGCAGCAATGTGAGCGGAAACCAGTAAACAAGCTACTGTTTTATCTGTTTATTCTCCTTCCTTGACTGTAATCTACACCGTGCCACTACGTGAGATTATTTATTGGGGTTGATCAAAGTCCTGCGACCACCGCCATAAATATTACCTTGCCGCGCCCTGTACAACTTCACGGGTAGATCAAACCACCTTCGCTGCCAGCTTCAGGGCCGCGATTATCGCTGCTACACTAAAGATGCACGCAGATACATCTCTGTTGCAAAATTCACTATTATTAGTAGGTTGTTGGTTTAGTTCTCAAGTCATTTGTGCCAAGCAGACTCAACGTACATTTACTAAAAAGTGTGGTGAACATGTGGTGTTGGTGCTGAATATGAGGACAAACAAACAAATAAAAATTCTGTTTTGTAGCTAACAGGAATCATCCTGCGAGCAGCAAAGCGGCTCCAGGTCAACGTCTACATCGAGAAAATTCCCACCTTCAGGTAATCGGCTCATTGCCTTCGTCAGTCTCTTTTGCTGCACCTTTTTTTTTTTTTTTTTAAACACAAACCCTGCTGTCTCCATATTGGCTTCAATGAAGCTGTCACATCTGTATGGCTACATGAGTCCAGGAAGGGTTGCCCGTAAGTTAACCGTAAAAGCAATTGTGCCACCATCATCATCAGGAAAGGACTTTTGGACAGTCGTGGCTCACTTGTTATGCGTCTGCTTGGCATCTGAAGGAACAAACAGTGTTCATAGGGGAAAAGGTCACATTATATGGAGACAAACTAAAGTTTTCTGAATGTATTTTTTTGCCATTTTATACTTTAACTTGGAGGCTTGGATTGTTCATGTACATAATTATGACAGGAGGTGAAACATTTGTGAAGAATTTTCTCTTTCTTTCAGTGAAACAGGAAATGTGAGGACGGTGATCTTCCCTGTGGTTTATCTCAATGAGGTACACACACACACACAATGGTTTGTCATTTAGTAATATACTGAAAACTGATTGGAGCACAGATCATAAGCAGCAACTCAAATCCAGTTCAAATTTAGGCCACAGTCAAAGGGCAAAGAGGTTACTTTGACCTCTTTCACACTTGGTTCCTCTCTGCCACACTTTTATTACGTGTCGCGCATAATATCGCCCTTAACGTGATTTTTAAAGTGATGCATCTAATTGCTGAATTCCACCATTCAAACGTTGCATTGCATTGTTATTATAAACAAGATAAGGCTTTATTCAAATAGCTGTTCTGTCAGACAGAGATGCAGTAAAAAACAACTTTTTTCATAGTTCACCGTTTGAAAGTAGAGCCTAATGTAAAGCATGCACTCTGACAGCACATGTATGGAAGCAAAGAAAGGTCAATAATTTCATTGTGAAATATAAGCACTACTGAATTCTTACTGTGGACATTTTTGTCCCACTGAATTTATAATATTTATATATGTTATTTTAAAAGTCAGCCATCTGAATTTCAAATTTTGTAATTTTAGAAACTTAGAATCTGAAAACATTTTTTTTTAAAAACAAAAAAAAACCCCACACACACAGAAAAACAAATATTCTGAAATTTGGAAATTTCTTGAAATTTTAAATAGGAAGAATCAGACCACATACGTTCAAACACATGGTTTTCAAATTAAATACTGTATCTCTGTGCTATAAATTTACATTTTTATGATTACATTTCAGCATTAAATCGTCAGCACTGGTTAAATTAAATAAAGATATGAACTGAACTCTACATCCAATCTCACTTTCCCTCCATCTTCTCAGAGCGTCTTAATCGACGACACGTCGGCCCGGAAGCTGCAGGTGATTGTTACAGAGCAGAAAGTCGTGGTGAACATTCCCTTCATGCTGATTGGTCTAGGCATCATTCTGGGAGTAATTTTCATGTTCCTGATGTGTCGACAGAAGGTCCCTGAGGTGAGACATTAATGAGTTTGTGTGGTCATTACAGCTGTAACTATTAACAATTATTTTCATTACAGATTATTTTAATGTCATTTATTTAATTATATTGTTTCGTCTATGAAATTTTTTTTTTTTAAGTGAAAAAAGGCACAAGACCAAAACACCAAAGATATTTAATTTAAAATAATATAAACATAGGAAAACAGAAAATTACTTTTATTATTATTATTATTATTATTATTATTATTATCACTTTTATCATCTTGCTTTAATGGTGGTTATAACATTGTTACCATCAACAGTAGTGGTGGGGTGTGGGGGCTATGTGGTGCAGCTGGGGCTTTGTTGGATCTGGACTAGGATCAGGGTAAATGGGCGTACCTCCCCCGTAGACGTGTTTTTCATCACTACCTTAACGTGACGTGTTTGCGTCTGGTTTCATCTTTTAGAGTACCGTTGCCGAGCGACAGCCCCTGCTCTCGTAGCGCCAAACGTGATGTGAAAGGAGGACGACTGCCATGTCCGCAGTATAATTCAACATTTCAAGGGTTCAACCGATATACAGTTATTCCATTAACCTCCAAGTAACACTTTAAAGTTTCACCTTTTAATCTGTTTTTTGTTTTTTGTTTTTAACCTAATGGTTTCAGGAAACACAGTGAGCGTTGTTTGTTACAGGGTCGAGGGTTAATGTCTTTAATGTCAGAGTCGGTTGTAATTATGCTGAAATCCCTTTTTTTTCAACTTAAATCTTAAATTGTATGTTTTTGGTTTTTATTTCTGACTGTGGGATTTTGGATTGAAACAACAGGACTTGAGTAATTCAAATCTCCACATCAAATCTAATTTGAATTGGCTGGAGAGTCGGCTCTCAACTAATCAAACCCTGTGTGTGTGTGTGTGTGTGTGTGTGTGTGTGTGTGTGTGTGTGTGTGTGTGTGTGTGTGTGTGTGTGTGTGTGCGTGTGTGTGTGTGCGCGTGCGTGCGTGCGTGCGTGCGTGTGTGTGTGTGTGAGAATTAGAATTGTGATGAAGGAATACTGTCGTGTTTTTAAAAGTGGGCCAATAATCACTTTTTAGCATGGTCTTTTTATTTTTTTAGCACGGCCTCATGTTGAGGCATCAGAAAGAAGAAAATTGATACAGCCGTTTTAATACAAAATAAATATCAGTTTATCGTCTTTAATAATTTATAACATCAACATTTAACATTTTTGGTATTGTCGCAAAGCATAAACAAAGTAAAGAAGTCAAGCTGTGCCGAGTGTTCATGTGATGAGTATTATGTCTGTATTTCCTAAAAATGTATTGTTCTCAGAAACAAGTCATTTTGGTATCTGAGGATATTCTGAGAATATCACATTTGATCTTTTTCGTTCGGACTTTTCTGTCAGTCTCTTCGGTTGGCAGGAGCCCTGAATATTAACCTTTGTTGAAGCCTTCAATGGGAAATCCAGTCATCGATCTGAAACAGTATAATCTTGAGCCAAAATAGCAGCCAAATAGTATTACTTGAACAGCAGCCGTATAAAGGGAAGGTCTATTATTTTAAATTTCGACCTTAAAATGTTATTATACTAAATACAGTGTGTGAACAGTTTCATGCTAGTGACACTACTGATAAATGTTTTACCAAATACAAAATTGTGTTTTGTCCTTTTAACCACGAGGAAAATGTTATTATCTTTTCTGGTTAAATTCTGCACTTGTAAAACAGCATTTTTATCATTATTTAAAAAATTTTATTGAGCTATAGCAAAGTAGATTACCTGTTAAATTTTTTTTTATTTTTTGCTGTTTAAATAACCACCGATACACATGGCTGACTGTTTGTCTTGTGTTTGTCCTACATAGTAAAATCAATATGTAATCACTGTTTACACTTACTCATTAGGTCATATATCTAACAATTTGCACATTGTATTGTCATTTGCTTCAACTTCAATAAACCTGCTTCACATTCTCTTAAGATTTCCTCCATTGCAAAATTATTTCATAAACTGTGGCATCATTACTTTAGCTACAACGCTTTTTCCTTTTTGTATACATGGCATGAATCACCTCATGACGGTCTGAATAATTTATTATTAGTCGATGTTGAAATTAAGCCCACGCCTAATGCATACACACCCGTTGATTTCAGTAGGTGGCTCCGTCAAAGTAATGGTGAAGGAAGCTAAACTACAAACCTGCACTATATGTAGGCCTAAGTAATGAGTTTTAAACACTTTTAAAGGGGAGTAGCATCAAAGGCTGATTTAGCTTTACACTCTGACGACATCATCAGACTCGCACACAAATAAATGCAGTAGAACAAGAGAGATATATATATTTTTAAATTCCATATATTCTTCCTTGTGGACACCTGGCGCCGTTATCCGCAATGCAACTGGACCGCCGACAGTTCGGCCTGAGATGTGTGGTGCTAGTAGCGGCTAATGTAGCCTCTAGCCACCAGAAATCAAAGAGATGAAGAGCGGACTACTACAAAGTACCGATAAACTCGCTTCAATCGTAAGATGAAAAGGTCGATGCCAGGCTCATCTTTATAATTTACGCTAAATATGAAGCTACAGCCATGGAGGTGATTAGCGTAGCTTAGCATATAGACCGGAAATGGGGGAAACAGCTAGCCTGGCTCTGTCCAAAGTTTGAAAAACCTGCTTACTGGAACCAATAAAGCTCCCCGGTTAATCCCTGATATCTGTAAAAAAAAAAAAAAAAAATTAAAAGTTGTTTTAAAGGCAGATTCGTGCTGGAACTATTTTTTTTTGGCTGGGTGCAGTGAGGCTACCATGAAACCTGCGGAGGCCCAGACTTTGGCCCAGCTAGCATAGCTCCGCATAAAGTGACGGTTGGTCATTTTCACAGATGTGACATGCTAAATAGTTAGCTTAAGACATGCTGTTACGTACATTTATTTATTTTTACTTTGGACAGAGCTAGGCTAGTTGTTTCCCCCTGCTACCACTCTTTATGCTAAGCTAAGCTAAGTGGCTATTGCTTCCCTTGTAATGGATTGATATGAGAGTGGTACTGATCTTCTCATCAAACTCTTGGTAAGAACGTAAATAAGCATATTTCCCAAAGTGGATACATTTCTAACAGTCCATGACACATGTTAATGTTTCAGTTAGAGACCTCCGACGTGGAATTGTCCTTAATTACCTGGTTAAAGTGTACTTTGGCTCCACGCAGATAAACTTTGACTTCAGATGTCATCGTAAAACTGATAAGTACCACCGCGCAAAGACGTTTGCCTCATTGGCTTTGACTTGAATTCAGCTTCACTTGCCAAAACCTCAGCCTCAGTCATTAAAGACGCAAATAGGAGAATAAATCCTTCAAAGCTGTCAGAGTGTAACTCCTCCCTAACCCAATTAAAAGCCTTTAATAGGGGTGCCGAGGGACAACATATCAGCCCCAACACAGGACCGGCTTCTTCCTTGAGCTTGAACACCATGAGGTCCCTTCAGGAAAGAATCATCCTCGTCTCTGTTTTTCTGTCTCTAATCTGTGCAATTCAGGTAAGTTAATTATCCTGCATTTTACAGTTTGCTTTTGTGGTTGTTGATTATCATTTCACAGTTCTTAAAGGATCTTTAATTATTTGCTTTTACAGGTCAATTCACTGCCTTTACCTGAGGACTGGAATGGTTTGCTGCAGCGGACCAAACGGTCGCTATTGTGGCGCTGGAACAGTATGAAGCCTGTGGGCGCCAGCTGCAGGGATCACTTGGAGTGCGGCACAAAATACTGCAGGTACAGCAGAATCCAGTCATCACACATTTAGGCACATTTAGGAAATTTAACTGTCAGAAGAACTGAATAAAGTTAATTATATCTGTATCTCTTAAATGTTTTGTCATATAACCAGACATTTTCATATGCTTTTCTGTTTTCTGCAATAATATCTTAGTGCTGTGAGGTTTTGTCCACGTGCATTTTGCATGGACATGCAATAAAGTTGCTCCTTATCTTTACAGGAAAACTATCTGTTCCTTCTATAACTCCACCTGAAGAGGAGAGACACAAAAATAACACCACGGTGACCGTCTTCAAAACAAACATCCAGCCTTATGGACCGAAAGACGTGTCTCAAAGTACTGCTCTGATATTCTGGCTTGAACTGAAGAAACACTTTATCAGACGCTGTGCTTTTTTCTTTTTTTCTTTTTAATGTAATCTGATCTGGCACTACACTGCAGCAAAACAAAGCCATAAATACTGTGTTCACATGAACAGTCAAACAGCTCCATCTACAGCCATATTGATTTTTAGGATTTAATTTGTCTGAAACACTTGCAGGACATCAGACCGGCTGTATGAATCTGAACGTGTCTTTTTTTTTTTAAATAAGAAAATATAAATATTCATTTAAAGTTTGGGAGGTGCTCTGAGTTTATTGGTTCATGTTGTTATTATATATTTATTTGTACATATTGTAAATTATGTTAATAATTTTTCAAGAAGTTGTATTGCCCAAATTTTGTTTATCAAGTAAAAAAAAAATTAAAATACGGTAGCTCCTGGAGTTCCTTCTACACTTTCAGTGCAATGGGGAAAAAAAAAAATTATAAAAACTTTGATGTTGATTGGTGAAGAAATTGACTTGGTTTTGTTTTTAAAAAAAATTATTTTCCAAGAACAACAAATGCTTTTTTACATGTTTTGAATTATTACACGTTCTTAATTGCTGCTTTCCATCAAGAACTCTTGCGAAGAATAACAAGGGTACCACAAAATATTGAAATTCAAATAAATATGCATAAATATTACCCAAAAAAATGACGGTTCAGTGGCCGCAGTTACTGTGTCGAGGTCTTGAAATGGACCGTAGGCTTGGAAGTTGTGAGTAACGTGTTAAATTCTTCGTAGTGTGGTGGTTTGGAGAGAACAAATGGTAAAGCTGCTCTCCTCGCATATATGTTTGAGCTTCATATTTACATGAGGCGTGCAGCTGACAGACATCCAGTGGTATAGAAGACCTCAATGATCGATAATGAAGGTCTCTGGGTTATAGACCTTTCTCACGGTAGCCATATTGGCATGAAATAGAAGGTAAACACAGGTGTAACTAGTGAAATTAATTAAGGTTCCATTCCAATTGGTGTAGCAGAGCCTTTCCAGTGAGACAGTAGCAGGCCCCTGACTCTCTGGATCTTAATTATCATTGGTAACACCTGTTCCCCCACTTTTTCATGCCCAAATGGCTGCTGCGAGGGAGGTCTGCGGCTGAACACTGACTGCTCTTTTTCCGCCACTGGAGGGCGCTCTGAGACACGTCCAGTGAGGCGAATAAACCACCGGCACGTTTGCGATTTGACCAACAAACTGCAGTATTGAATGAACACTGAAATCATGCTAAAATTATTACAGCAACAGTCTGAGAGTTTCCGGTTGATTAGTTTACAGATTCACCAGTGTGACTTTATGCATCAAGTCTCTAATAATCATTTAGTAATATCAATTTAAATAATGACAATTAAAATCGGGTTCATTTTAGATAATTAAAGGATGAAAATTAGGAGCGAGAAAAATATGTCATTAGTACTGATGTGGCCATAATGTTGATTCGCCATGTTAATACTCCGTTACAAGTAAAAGTGAGGCATTTAAATTTTTACTTGGGCCAAAGTAAAAGCAAAAAAGCATTAGAATCAAAATTCTTAAAGTACCAAAAGTAATAGTACGCATGGCATATTTCAGAATAACACAGTATAAGCTATATAATATCTTATTATTGGATTAAAAATAGTGATGTATTCATGTGTTCATCACTTGGAAGTACTTTATATAGTTTATCAGATAGCTTGTGAATCTCCCCTCAGGACTAAATCTAAAACTAAATCTGTAAAGTTGTCAAAAAAGAAATATAGTGGAGTAAATGAAATATTTGCCTCTGAATTGTCGTGTTTTTGTCAAATGATTTAGTATCTCATATTTGTGACTCATTATAATTTCAGTAGTAATGCATGTATGATGTTTATTTATTTTTTTTTAAATTATTATTTACAGCCTTTAATTATAAAGTCTTCGGGGGGGGGGGGGGGGCAGGCGCTTCTCCCGCCTCATTGGTTAAAGCCGCCGTGACGTCATGTCTCCCCCGGGTGCTGAGCGGTGCTGAAGCGGCGTGGAGACCGCCGTTTGTCCGGAACCCTCACTGCCGGACCGGGTTCGCGTTGGCCCATAATACAGTTATAAAAGCGCATTGATTTGATATCAGGTGAGAGAGAGAGAGAGAGAGAGAGATGAGAATATTATCTTCCTGATGCACCTCTGACGTCAAAGGTGCGTCGGGCTCTCGCATGATTTTTTTTTGTCCAAAAAAAATTTAGTATAGTTGCATGATTTTTGGACCTCAGCGCGGAGGAAGAGGATGTGCATCACCTCTGACTGACGACTGTTTTCAAGTAGGTGTTAATATAATGAGGGGAGGATGCTGATGGAGTCTGTTTATGTGCTGCACTTTGTCTTAAAGTACATTATTCATTGTGTTTTGTATAATTTTGTATAATTGTCTTGATTGTTTCTTTCGTTATGAGGCTTAAGTCCGTGTTTGTGTGTGAAATAGAGATGCTGCTTCTGTCATGGATGGTTCTTTTGATGTGTGTGTTCACCATCTCTTGTCCTACTTCAGCCACTGTGAATCTTTCACACACACACACACACACACACACACACACACCTGGCCGTACAGTACAGGTTTCTCCCTCCACATATGGCTGGAGCATTATATCTGTCGGGGCTGTTCTTGAAACTTTTCCTCACATGAATATAATGAGTCATCCCAGAGGAACATCACTGATAACAAGCAGCATCATCAAACAGGGGCCACAGTCCCATCCCCTCCCGATGGCTGACTTGACCTGACAGACATTTTTTTTTTCCACCCCAGTGAAATAGTTCAGTTAATCACAGCCATCTCAGTGTGCTCCAGTGCTCGGACGACAGAGCTGTTCGGGCCGAGATGTTTGCGCTTTGACTTTGTGGTTAAAATTGTTAGAGCTCTGCAGACAACCAGTCAGTCACGCTGACCTACTTTCCTGTGGTATTGAACTGTTGAACTGTTAAAAATGAGCAGGAACAGGATATTTTCCCTCATGTCTTAATAATAATCACAGTGATTTCCCGTCAGACGTCTCATTCTGCTGGGAATAAAAAAAATCAGACGTTGAAAGCATCTCCTCAGATTCCTCCCTCACACCTTCACATACGCTGGGAGCAGCGGGGGATTCAAGGACAAAACACCAGCCCTATGATTAAGGTCCTATCAGCTCTTCCTCCTGAGCGACAGCCAATAAAAAAAGATAGTTTGATGTGGAGTTATGCAACAATAGTCTGCTTTATAAAATAGCTTAATGGCAAACGGATAGACAGTTTGGACCTATCTGATCCGATATTTTTCCAATTATTGGGATCAGTGTGGGTTTTTTTTCTTTGTCTGATTGCTGATAAAATTAATTTATTTTACAATAATTGTCCATAACAGTAGATTAATGTGTTAGTGTTAATCTGAATCTGCAAAGTAACAAAGTAATTTAAGCTATCAAATAAACGTAGCGGAGTAAAAAGCACAATATTAGCCTTCAATATGCAGAAAGTAGCAGAAAGTAGTAGAAAATGGAAGTACAATTACCTCAAAACTGTAGTATTGCTTGAGTATTTTTACTGCGAATGTGTATCAGTTCTAAATATCTGTTATCAGTCTCTGTGTTTCCCAAAAAATTGGAATCAGTATCCGCCCTAAAAAACTACATATCGGCTGATCCTTAACGGCAAATCACATTTAATTACAAAGTAATGAATTAGATCCTATCTGGAAAATGTAGACTAGAAATAGTGGGTGTGCCTGAATAAAAACCCGGCTCTAAAATGCTTGTTTGTTTTTTTGTTGAATTTGGGCTGTGAAGAAGGTTCACCAAGTTTAATATTGATGAGATGTAGCAGCGACTGACTGACATTGAATGCTACGTGTTTACAGTGATGCTTAGCCCAGAACATATTGACCTATAACTTCCAGCCCGGGAATATGGAGACGGAGACAGGCTGACCCCTCCGGTTTGAAATATTGACCCGCAGCAGCCAAACAATCAGAGCCTAATAGATGATTCTGTCCCGTCTGCAGCTTGTTCAGTAGTTCAAAATATTCTACCAGCTACCAGCAATCAAAAAGGATTGCCTCATCATGGTCATCTGCAACAGATGTTGTTCAGGTTGTTTAAAGCATGATTTTCAGTCTAGTTTAAATTCACAACATAGCACTAAGACTAAGTAACACTGCTGGAGGCAGATACTGGATCAGTAAATAGTGTGTTTGTATCCCAGCAGCATTAATTATTACTGATAACTTAAACTATTTCATCTTTATTCACTTTCTTTGTCTCTTTGCTCGACTCTCTAGTGTCTAAATATTTTATATGCTGAGTTCACAGATGCTTTAAAGTTGCTTTTGCTTACTTACTTTACTCAGCAATAGTCCTCATAGTTTCATGAAGGGATGTCGATTATTATTATTATTATTATTTTGTTTTATTATTTAGTTTTTGTTCTTGTTCTTGTATCCCCAGGAGTAATTCATAGGAATTAGGTGGAATTGAATTAAGTAATGTGGAAATGTATTTACTCTGAGCGGTGCCAGCGTCTCGTCTCTGCAGTGCAGCTGCCCTAGTTACAGAGCAGCTGAGTGAGAGATGGTGGTTGGCCCGGGCAGAGAGAGAGGAGGAGTTTGTTAATGGTTGACTGAATTGTGGAGGGTAGGCTGTGCTGAGGGCCAGGAGCAGACAACAGAGTAGGATTTTGACTGGAGGACCGGTGGTGCGAAGTGAGGGAGCAGTAGCCTGCAGTTGTGCTTCATGTTTTTAGTTTTTTTTCTATTCAGTTGCTGCTGATTCGGGTGCTTTTACAGCAGAATTTAAGTTTATTTAAAAACTAAAATCTGTAATTAGGTCCCTCAGGCTTTACGTCTGTCACAGCAGTGCAGCTAGGAAGCCCACTGAGGCCAGAAAACAGAAGAATCAAGAAGCAGATAAACAGGGAGATCAACATAAACACTTTGTATGGAGATTCTGCCGTCATAGCCGTCGGTGCTCAAGTCAAGTCAAGTGTGTCCGCCCTCATCCCCTTGAATAGTTGTGAAGGGTTTTGCACGACTGACAGCACATTAAAAGCAGATCCATCAAACTTAGAAGTGATTCTGTTTTATTCTGTTCTTTCAGGACTTAATTTTAGGAACATGGAGACAGTTTGCACGGCCCAGCATCATCCAGTGGTATGATAGGAGCGTCCAGTCTCTCAGGGGACACCCTGATAGCGTGCCACTTCCCTGTGGTCCAGCTTCCCACCTGGCAACTTCCTGTCCAGGCCCTGTGCAGCTCGGCCAAGAGGCCCAGCCGGCTGTGCTCAGTGGGCTTGACCCGAGCCGTGTCCCTCCCAGAACAAGAGTCGCTGAACCGGGAGCATGCCTTCACTGGTGGCCGAAGACATTTTTCCAGCAGCTACAGTAGTCTCAATGAGGAGCGGGCGGAGGAGGAGGGGGGCAGTGACAGCAGCGGCAGGTGCGACTCCACCTCGTCGCCAGAGGAGGCGAGTTCCCATCTGAAGAAGGAGAGCTGTGGAGCCAGAGGCAGCCTGCGGTCACACAACTCATTCCTCCCCAACGCAGAGCTAGATGAGGATGAGGAAGATGAGGATAGTGATGGAGGTAATCTACACAGATACCACGAGGACTCGTCTTTTGTGTTGCATGGAAATTCCAATTGGCCTCCAAGTAATGGTGCCAGAATTAATCCAGTGTCCCATGGGGATGTGGGCACTGAATGGGGCAGTGAAGGGACCATGTTGGGTCCTGATAGTGACCACGAGTGGCTCTCTAACCAGCCTAACCAGCTGGACTCTTTGCAAACTGAATGCCAGTGCTTTCACGTGAGCAGATCTGGCATCGCGGCTTATGACGAGCAGGACTCAGACAGACTGAAGGATAACGTGTCCTGCTGCATCCACAGCCAGCACAAATGTTCCCCAGAGCTGTTCTCCCACAGCCACACAGAGTACGTCAGCGACTCCTCCTGTAACAGTTCTGATGGCGTCTTGGTGAACTTCTGCACCATCTATAACAGGAGCAACAACCCTGCCACGCCCCATGACCTCAGCAGCCCTGCAGTTCACCCCTCTCAGTCCTCCGAGGGATCCGTGCTCCTCAACCTCCAACCTGTTCCCAAGACTCCAGCTGAGGACCTCCAACAGGAGGTTGACACGACTCCCTCTGCATCCTCCTGGTCTCCTCAGGGCCTCGACTCCAACTGCAATCTTTACTCCCTGGAGCCACTACCCCCGGGTCTCTCCTCACTGGAGGTATCAGACCTGACTGCCTGCCTCCAAAGCCAGGCCACATTGGCCATAGGGACCAACCAGAAGTACTATAAGCTTGTGACTTGTGACCTGTCCTCCCAGTCGCCCAGCCCAGCCTGGTCCAGCCACACCAGCTGCCCCGAGGGCAGAAGTAGCCCCTTCCCTCCCTCTGAGAACCTCTTTGTTGATCATAAGAAAGAGGGACAACAGAAAGAACTCAAGAAGGTAATGTTGTATTAAAACAGCTCACCTGTAGTGCTATTTATCCATCTGGATTGTTTTGGTGTGAGTTGCTCAGTTGTGGAGATATCTGTCTGCCTTCTCTCCAATATAATGGAACTAGATGGCACTTCGCTTGTGGTGCTCAAAGCAGCAAAAAATACATTTGAAAAACTCAACAGCAATGTCTCTTTCCAGAAATCATGACCCGGTTACTCAAGATAATCCACA
>JBBPCS010062502.1:0-17427 GCA_037974645.1 Hollardia meadi
TGTGTGTGTGTGTGTGTGTGTGTGTGTGTGTGTGTGTGTGTGTGTGTGTGTGTGTGTGTGTGTGTGTTTTGGTGGGGGTGGTCTTATTTTTCTATATTTGTGGGGTCCCAAACTGGGAATGCCATGGTGAGGGGTCCAATGGCATTGTGGGGACCAACATGCTCAACCCCATTACGTAAATATGAAAAGATTAAGTCTATGTAATGTCCCCACAAGTGATCAAAACAAGGATGTCTGGGTTTGTGTGTGATGATTTTAGGAGTGACAAAGGTAGAGAGGAGAGAGAGAGAGAGAGAGTTTTGCAGTTAACGCAGTCAACCTTTCTATGAGGCTCTAAAGTGCGTCTCCTCTGACTCATAACGGCTGCAAGTGTGAGAGCCAAGGGAACCAAACAAAGGACCCTCAGGTGTCTGACTGAGAATGAAGACGGAAAAAGAAAAGAGCTGTGTATTCAAGTGTGTGTGAGAGAGACGGTGATAGAGAGATACAGTAGAGAAAGGAACAGAAGTCCCATGTGCAGCATTTCTCACAAACCATGAGGACAGTGTCGGGAGGAGGTTGAGTTGGAATGAGAGTTCATCTGCAGGGACAATGTGAGGAGAGGAAAAGCAAAGCCAGGGGGACTGACTGAGCTCAGCAAATTGTGACACATTCAAAATGAAATCCATTATCCTAAATACCGTCATGCAAATGAAAGACAGGTCACCCAGGGCTCTCGGCAGCTTACATTTGAGACTGCACTCGAGAGACGTGACTCAACATTCCCGATGGGTCTGCTCTGGGCATAACTTGCTAAGAAATAATGTTAATGGGGGCTGTAATCACTTTTCACTAGCTACATAATGTATAAATTGTGTGTTTTGTGTATATTTCTTTACTTTGGCATGACCAGCACTAAATCAAATCATATGGAATGATTACATGGAGCAGATGTAAAGCTGCTTTCCACCTCCACAGATTCCCAGTAACGGTATCTCCTGTTTGGTTATGAGCTCCAGTGAACACAATTCTGTTCATGGGTGGGAAGCCACTGAAGGATCATGCACAAAGTGAAGGATCAACCTGGAAGTAGTGCGAACTTCTGACATCCTGCAGGCGACGCACATGGCTGGCAGGTCAAAAGACGCAGCTGGTGGCACCATGTTGCATGGAGGTAGCAGATTTCTGTCTGCAGCCCCTCCATGGTGCAGCTGGCACTGACAATGAATCTTGAAGTCCTAATGTTTCATTTAAATGAAAGTCTTTGAGGATGAGGATGAAGGTAATGTATCATTATCTAAAATTAATATGCTCCTTGTCTTTAGAAGTTTATTACTACTGTAGTTAGTAATCAGGCATGTTAACGTTTGCAGCTTACATTAGGTAATTTCACTTTTGTGTTTCCCGTTATAGGAATGCTAAGTTAACGCCCAATCAAAACTCTTAAGTAAGTGGTGCAAGTAAGTGTAGAAAACAGTCGATTAGACATCCTGAATAAGGATAAAATGTAATTTAAGTTCAACACAGTTCAACCTCCAGAGAACGAACAAGAGTCTGTCCTATTAAGCTGCAAGTTATAAAGTTTTCAAATTATTTTCAAATAGATTCTGGTGTCCTTAGTTGTCATTTCTTTAGGTTGAACTAATTTTCTTTTTTTAAATAAATATTTTTAAATAAATATAGGTCTCTGTGTTGCTGTTGTATGCGTTGTACGTGTTGTCATATACTCCTTCCACCCAAAAGAGGTTTAGTGTCTAACAATGTCAGGATACTTCCATCTTTGTTTCTGTGTCAGTGAGACAGGACAGTCATTATTCATGTGATCAAAAAGGACTTAAGCCAAATATCAAACCACCAATTTTTATATTTTCTAGTGCAGACAGTCGATGTCTGTTTATGCTTTTTGACTGCACTAATGTGAGAGTGAATTTTTGGCATTAGGATAAGGGTTAGGGTTAAGTACACCATTACTGGAACAACTTTGAAAACTTCTTTGGGCTGAAAAGATCAAGGAGACAATCCATTGTGGGTTTTTATAGAACATGTTGCTTTATGTTGGTGATATACGTGCAGGGTGGGAGGATGCTTCACTGTGTCTAATGGAAATGACAAACAGTAAAAAGAGGTCCTGAATCATGCGTTTTCTTCTCTGTGAGAATGAAGCTGTACTGTAACACAAGCCTTTGATGCTTTACTTGATTTTTTTCAGACAGCTGAACATATATAACAAGATTAAAATTTCCCAACAATATATTTTGAAATTCCCTCTTTTTGTCATAGATTTGTCTGCATATCCAGATCTATTTAAAATAGCAGGGATCATATTTTGACATGCACAAAAGCCTCTCTGAATCAGAATCAGACAAAATGTAAAGAGACAGAACACACCAATAGATGTGCCTACATATATATACGTATCAATATAAATTAACCCTATGAAAACATACTTCCCGCGGGCAGCCGTGAGGGATCATTATTTGCATCAGCGCCGCTGTCACATACACACGCAAAGTGCCAGAGGGGGCAAAACAGCCTAATGATCATCTTCAATCATAATATTAATGATGAATTCTTTAAATTTAAGATGAAGCACAACTAAAATAGACACCATTGGAACATCATTGGAATCAAGCAATACATAATAAACAAGTGCCCAAAATAATAGGCCTAAAATAAATGACGGTGCCCCCCATAGTTTGCACTTGACCCAAAACCTGACAGGTAACGTTCTCCTGCCGTCAGAATTTCAAATATCACCCCAGAAAGGCAGCAGGAGTCAGGGGCAGAGAAGAGAAAAAAGAAGAAAACTCTGGGATGAAGCTCGTGCATCACTTGCAGGTATGTAAAAATTTTTTAATTTGCTTAAAACCTGCTGCAGCAGCTGCCTGTGCATCCATAACAATAACATTAAGTTCAAAAACTGTCACCACAGACAGCTGCTCTGGAGATGCTTTCTTCATGTGACCAACTTCAAGAGCTCTGTCCAAATCTCTGGATTGCTCTACATATCGCATCAACTCTCCCAGTTTTTCAAAACTTAAGCTGATTAAAACAAACCTGCATTCATCAATGGGACAAGAACGTCTCAGTGTTCTTGCTGTCATCAGCATCAATGCAGAACTTTCTCAGAAGCTGTCACATGATGGCCTCATTAATGATTTTGCAGCCAGGAAATGCAGACGTGTTCCTCTGTAGAGCCTCCTGCAACTGCTGACAAAATGCCTGTTCTATAGTTCTTTAGAATCATATTTACTGTCTGCAGAGAAAACAAAGTTTTGTGACATTTCTGTTTGTGTGACTGATTCTACAGTTCTGTTTTTCTTATTTGTATTTCTCAATATGTATTTATTTTAACAACAGTAGCAACATTAATAATGAAAATATTTTGTAGGTTTATTTTATTGAGTGTGTGTGTGTAGTTTTCTTTTTTGCCTGTTTTATGGTTCTGTAGTGTAATATATACTACCCTTAAACTAATTTTACATTTCTGTTTTTCTTATTTATATTTATTTTAACAATAATGGCAGTTTATTTTATTGAAGAAGACAATTCCACAGTTTTTCTGTTCTATAGTGAAATATACAGTGTTATTGTATAGTTCTGGTTATCTTGTTTGTAACATTGATAATAAGAATATATTTCTTAGATTTAAAGAAGTAGGCCTATTTGTATGTGCGTATATGGCATCACAAAGAAGTTATGCTTAGGGCACCCAAATGGTCAGCAGCGGGCCTGATTTGCATGATCCTCTTTAAATCAATGTAAAATAAAAACCATAAGAGCAAGACCATTCATTCTTTTTGCACCAGAAAGCTAAGAATTTTTTCTGGTCTTCTGTCTCATTACGTTACATGTGGTGCAAAATGTGGTACCAATGGAACTACAGTATATAAACGCCTTTGCACTCAGCTCATAATAATGAGAATATCTCAAAAACTAAACAATGTAAATGTTAAAATAAGTTATGGAGTGAAATATTTTGTTCATGTTTCTACATTGAGAAATCTTCTGGATCAATATGTTTTGTGTGTTTATTTGGTGAAAATTGGTGAAAAAACATCAGATTTTAATATTTTTTTAAAAAAATGTATAACACAATTTCAATCCTTTTATCAAGTATTATGGTTTGTTGACTAACATAACCTTTTAGCTTAGGGTGTACAGATTTTACAGATATTAAGCATTTGAGGTTATGGTTAGGTTATTTGAGAAATTACATCACAATAAGCAAAAAATACCAGGTAGTCACAAATCATTTCTATTACAGAGTTTTAAGGGTTAAGGACTACTGTGAACAAGGGATCCTATATGTCAGTATTGCCATGAAACAACAGCATATGGAGCAATATGGTGCCTGGAAAAGATTTTTTGACATAAGTAATGAAAAACTGAGAATAAATTGGACAGGGTAGCTGGAATCCAGCAACAGCTTAGGGGTTTCCATTCAGACCCCAGGCTTGGCTGTGGATGCATCGTGGTAGAGTCTTAGCAGTACTGGTTGAATACATTGACAGCTATTGGGAGGAAGTAGATCATGGTCCAGTAGCGTCTTCCATGGGTAAGTTTCTTGAACCGGTTTTCTAGGTGTGCTATGACCGAGATCCTGCCAGTCCTCAGCATTGTGAAGCGCCTTCATGGAAACCAATTGACAGCCAATCATGTGCTCAGTAGTGCAGACAACGTGCTGGAGATTATCTTTGGTTTGTGAAGAGGTAGAGAACAAGCCTTTGGCGGAAGAAGCTGCTGCTTTTATTGATGTACAGTTGTACGAGGAGAAGTCTTATTTCCTGGTAGAATGTTTTGTGGGGCTGCTTCTTGATTCAAAAGGAATGTTGTCATCATATTAAATGGCGTTGGTAGAACAAGTTCTCATACCAAAAAGACAAAGTATGTAAATTTATCTTATCATTGGCAACGACATGCCCATCAAACACTTAAAGTTAAGGCTTGGTTTATTTTAAGTTTGGTGAAGTTAAAGCTGCTTTAATCAATATTTTTAGATTAACAGTGGGCTTCCCAATGAGGACAGACTTTATGTGGCAGCATGCAGCTGCACAGAGAAAATACGCTGCAACCAGCGTCTTTTTTCTGGGCGCTCTGCCTATTTTGTGAGGCCGCTCGAGTTGAGAATATGCACTTTTTAGAGAGGTGCCAGTGTTGTCACTGTCTTTTACAGGCAACCAATT
This sequence comes from Hollardia meadi, assembly GCA_037974645.1. Taxonomy (NCBI): domain Eukaryota; kingdom Metazoa; phylum Chordata; class Actinopteri; order Tetraodontiformes; family Triacanthodidae; genus Hollardia; species Hollardia meadi. The sequence continues at coordinate 5,166 of JBBPCS010062502.1, forward strand.
ATATTTTAGATGGATTCATCACCCGTCACTCTGGTAACAAAGAAAATAGAAGAGAAGCTTGTCATGCCTGTCATTCTGAACTTTAGCCGTCAGAAACTATTATAACAAAGACAAAAAAGCCCATTTGTGGGAGCAGATTGACTGGACACTGAATGTTGTTGGTGAATGTTGTGCTTTTATCACCCTACAAGTTGTGAGCTTGTTGTTCTGTGTAGCCAACTCTCTGTTAACATAGTTGTAAGTAATCTACAGAGATAATGTCAATCAAAACCCAGCAGCGCCCTGTCAGAGCTTTAATGCCAGAGAAACAAATTAAATAAATAAAAACAAAAGCTATGTGCTCACTCTGCAGTTTACCTTAATACAGCTTTTTAGTGTCTTTCAGCCTTTTGTTTTGGTTCAACAACCTTAGTGTTTTGGTTCAAAACTGACACAAAAGTTGTCAGCCCAACTAAACCGTTAATCTCAAGAGCCAAAAGGTGTGAATTATTTTAGACAACAACTGTCATCATATCTGTAGTTATTGGATTTTACTAGTTATTTATGATATAGCAGTAGATGGTGCTAATGTTATGAGGTTAGAAATAGCTGTGTTGAGGTATGACCTTAGATATGGGAAATTCTAGGTGTTAGGAATGCAAAGGGGAAAGGAAGCTGGAAGAGAAGTCCCTGTAGTGCGCTGTCCTGACGCATCCTATTTCAAAAACTCTATTTTTGCTCACACTTGTCAAAGAGCTGCAGGGATGATGTGGCAACCACTTAATGGGGAGCTATGAGGCTTGTCTTACTTGTCTTTCTGTTCAGTTGTACTGTATAAGAGCTGAGAAAAAGTGGTGAAGACAGCAGTACTAATGGAGGCCTGATTCATAATAGGTGAAAGGCGCTGATGGCCACCATTGTGCCGCTAGTCACATTACATCCACTGTAGCCAGCACATCAGAGCAGATTGAGAGGCGAGGATGAATGGGCAGTGGAAGGGAACAGGTAAGCAGGCTGTAGCTTTAGAGGAGAAGCATGAAGGATGACACACACACACTAATGCACACTCAGAAAGCTATAATGCCCTGCTCCCCCATCACTATGCATATACACACAGATAAATGTATACACCTACACATTCATGGTGTGACAGGCGTGAAAGCCAGCTGTCTGCCTCTAATGGGTTCTACTGGAATAAACCTTTTCTGCACAACAATGCCAGAGGGGGGAGACCTAGAAAGGAAGGACAGGGAGAATGTGAGGAGTATAGCAGCAGTTAAAACTTACTGTAGGATTGAATCTTGGGACTTGGAATCATGGTATTTGCTGGAAATTCTTGGCAGAATTAACTCCCTTTCATAGAGGAAGAGAAACCCATAGAGGCAGCGTTTTTAGCATGGCTAGCAGCAGGACTCTTAGGATAGCAATGTCCATCAGTTAGCTTCATGGCCCACCAGACTGACAAATATTGGATGGATAGCTATGAAACTCAATACAGAGTATTCCCAGAGAATGCATCCTGCTGACTGTGATGAACCCACCACTTTCACGAAGTCAAAATTTTCATTTTTACTTGTGGTACGAGGTATGATTTTAGCCTATAACACAGGGTTGTACAATGAAATGTGAGATGCAGTCCCTATTCACAAAACAAAAAAATATATAAATAGATGAATACAAAATGTTGTGAAAAGAAGCTATCATTTTTGGTGGAGTGTGGAGGATGAATTGTTTTTGAATTGAGTCTCGCAGCCTGAGGAAAGAAACTGCTCAGCAGCAGATACTTCTGAAATAATTATCTGTAGGTTATATAGGCCTAACAATACAGTATATATAACCTGTATTGCTAACAACTGTCTCACTTGTACTTGGTGTTTTAAGTGCCAAGAAGGAAATGTTAGCATTAAAAAAAATGCTCTACTAAGATGATGATCATCATCATCTTAAATGCTAAATATCAGTGTGCTATTATTCTTATTGTAAGTGTTAGCATTTAGCTACAGACACTACTGGGGCAAAGTACAACTTTACAGAAGCATGGCTGTACACTCTGCTTTTGTGTTTCAACGTGCTCAATGTGCTCTTCCAATTAATTCTAATTCTAAAATGATACCTTGCAGTTCATTTGTTAGAGTTTCCAACAAAATATGGAAAAGAAAAAAAGTGCGCAGGTGACACAATCACAAGACTCCATTTAGGGTTCCTACACATTTTCCATTTCCAAATTCCTTTTTCTTTTTTTCTTGATAGATTTTTCAGACCATATTTGACAACTAAGCACAAGTAGCTACATGTTTATGTAAAAAAAAAAAAGTTTTAAAATCCAACTGTCAGAATGTATGTTACATTCCTATCACTGGCTCCAGGTGTTCACTGTGTTTCTCTGTTTTTTGCTTGTTTCCTTGTTGCTTTTGTGTGTGTGTGTGCGTGCGTGCGTGCGTGCGTGCGTGCGTGCGTGCGTGCGTGCGTGCTGTAGGCAATGCCTCCAATTACCTGCTCCTGCCTGGATTATCTCCAACCGTCTTCAATCAATTCATCGACTTGCAGTTTATCAACCCTGGCTCATCCCTCACCCATCGCCAGATTGTTCCTCCAACTAAGTGGTAGTTACTTTCTTGGCCGCTTAGCATTGTGCATACTTGAGTTATTGTTTGTGTGATCTCCTCTACTTTTCTCCTGGGCCTACAATCACCAGAGCCATCTTCTCCAGCCCTCGCCACAACAAAAGCCTGCAGCCTTCAGCCTCTGCCAGCCTCAGCCACTCTACACCCTTTGTCGTTTGTCTGCCCTCAGCCATCATCTATCTGATCCTCTCTGATTACACTAAACTGTAATTATACATCCACCAGCTGTGTCTGTGCCTGCTCTTGGGAAGTGTCTAAAAACTCAAACTTTCACATTTCTGGCTATGTATGTGATTATGTTGCCAAATAATTGCCAGAAGATTGTAGCTAGGCACTATAGGGTAGTCCAATCCCTCTCCAATGTCGGTGATATCAAATGATGTTTTCTTGTTCCAAATGGAATTTTTAATCAGACAGGCTTTATTGATTGATTGATTGATTGATTTTTATCATTGTGTCATGCATAAAAGAGAATATATGTGTATGTATATACACATACATATATATATAGAGAGAGATAAGAAACCAGAGTAACAGTATAAGTTACAAGTGATCCTAAACAAATAGTCTATCCTGATGCTTTTTCCAAGCTTTAGAAACAAAAGCAGCCAACTTGTAGACATTGAAATGAAACAACCATTCCACTCTGTCATCATCAGTGCACCAGAACATTTCTGGATTTCGAACACACATTTCATTCAATAAAGTTATTCTTAACTCATCGTACTAAGGACAATACAAAAGAAAATGTGATTCATTTTCAGCTTCTCCTAATTCACATAATTCACACAGCCTGTTGTCTTCCTGTATGTTTTTAGATTTGCCAACTTCGCAGGCCAGAGGAAGGATTCCTGTTCCTTTGACTCCTCGATAAGGTTCAGTACCAAAATTGTGCTTATTTTGAAAAATATGTTCTTCTAGCAAATAACTTTCCTCTAATTGTGTTCATGCCGCATGTTAAATTATCAGCATGTAGCACTGTAGCCCATGGAGAATTTTGCGATTTACTCCAAAGAAAAACCTTCTTATTAATCCTGTTTTCTGGCATATTAAGCAAATGATTCCACAATCTTATCATTTCACATTTTCACCTTTTTGATCCAGGAATCCGAATCCATATCACCCTGAACAGCCAAAACAAGAGCAAATTTATGAACACCTAAAAATACCATACAGCTCTAATATGCATAGAATCTCCTATTTTACATTTTTTGAATATATCCCATATCGCTGAAGCATAGTTTAATATTGGGGAAACACATGCATCATACAGTTGCGAATAAGTACAGTATCCAAGCTCTTTACATATTTTAGACTCATTAATGACAGACCCCAATGCTCTCCCAGCTGAATCTGCCAGGATATTAATTCCGACTTCATAGATCATTAATTCATCAATTGTAAATCCCAAATATTTATATTGAGGTGTGTATTCCATTTATATACTAAGTTTGTATGTTCCAACCTCTTGGAGTACCTTTTTTTCCTAAAATGAATAATCAGTGTTTTAATTTAATTTATTACTAGCCTCCATCTGTAACACCAAGTCTTTAACATGTTTAACGTATTTTGTAAATCATCCTCAGAATCAGCCAGTAAAGCAATATCATCTGTGTACAACAAAATGTCCAGAGTTAAATGGCCCATACAGGTAGGTATATTATATTTGGGATTGTCAGGCCAACCTATTGGAATAATCACATTTATCCATTGGGGCCATTTTGTCCACACTCCTATGCAGAAAGCTAGACAACATTCCACTGTCCAACACCTCTGCCACGAGGAAGCAAACCAATAATCGCTGCCTATACTAAAAATGACTAAAGACAGCAAGAGGGCCTCGTATGGACGCAGGACTTGCGTACATTGTCGACAGACCAGGCAGATAGCTCAGTCTACCCCCTGGAAGTGCGAGGAATGCGATGTGGTTCTCTGTGTCATAGCAGACAGGAACTGCTTCAGAGAATGGCATAAGTGACGCTATGTTTACAATAAGACTAAAAAACAAAAGGACTTGTTGTTAATAAAAGGTCAATAACATTTGATGTATATAAGTTCGAATGTTCATTTTTTCCTCTGATGCCAAAGACTTAGGAGAACACATTTCAAGAGAGAAAATATTTGCTCAATATTGTTTCATGTGTGAATTGAATAAAGATTTGTGTGAATCAATTTTGGTTTTTATTTTTCTTTTGTATTTATGGTCATATAACTATTTACACATTCATGTGACATCACGGCAGCATACATATTCAGATAGCCCAGGTTGTCCTGAAAAACAAGAACTTGATTGGGCATTACAGGGTTGATGTTATACAAGTATTAATACACAAGAATACCAGGTAGACCAAAAATAGGAAAAAGTGGTTTAGACCTCTGAGGGTTAAGGATTTTGTAAATTATATAAAACCATGCACTAGCCTTCCACTGGCGGTCCTGACTTGGTAGCCATTCAGTTCCACTTCTGACCACCTCTCTGCAATCAATGCAAAAGTGAAGAGGAACAATATCATGTATATCATTATTGTGTTTCACAATGAAAATAAAGAAGCAGCAGAAGAAGAAGAAAAAATTCCCACCACTTTTCATCGCTGCTTTTTCTCTAACGTGTCTGTGCCACAAAGAAGCTGCAGAGCAACATCATTCAGAACCGATACACATCAAGAGCTTTCCATTTCATTAGACCCCCTGACTGATTGTTGAACATTCAGCTCCACAAATTACTCTACGGTGTCTGGCAGAGACTCAGCACTTATAAAACAAAGTTCCCTGCAATTCCTGAGGGTCTAATTTGAGGAAAAGCCTGCACATTAACAAAAGTACAGCTGTCATCACTTCTTATAAATGTGCCTTGGCAAATCTCTCAGATTTAATGAATGATATTTCAATTTAAAGTCTAAATAGTAAAAAGATATGAGGATTATTCCAGACCTAAAATTAATTTGGGAGTAGTTAATCATTCAAACTGAATGTTTCATTTAATATGTTTAACATCAAACAGTAACCATATAAGAGATTAATGGGAAAACTGGGCTATGGAGATGAAGACATACTGAGATAAAGAGACTGATTAATTATTAACAATAAACTCAAGCTCTCATGTTCATGGACTCCTTATCCCTGTCCTCTGAGACTGGATGACACTCTTTAGTGTAGGTCACCATGTCTACTAGTGTTAAGCAGGGTTAAGCTTGTATATTTGATCTGCAGCCTATTTATTGAAGTGTAATAAGCCATCCTCCCTGCATCCTCCCCCAGTTAGTAAGTGTGTGCCCATCATGTTTGCTATCAAACTGTATAAAACAGGAGAATACATAACACATGTCAAAGCATTAGCACTGGAGGCTGCCATAGTGAGCAGCACAGTGCAAAACGGCAATCCCATGGCACCTGGACTTGATGCTTTGTTTTAAACTCACATAAGTTTAAAATGGAGCGCGAGATGGACAGGCAGTTTGCTGTGGCGTCAGCTGTAATGCGGGCGTTGTACCGGACCATTGTGGTGAAGAGAGAGCTGAGCCGGAGAGCAAAGCTCTCAATTTACCAGTAGATCTACGTTCCAACCCTCACCTATGGCCATGAGCTTTGGGTAGTGACCAAAAGGATGAGATCACGGATACAAGCGGCCGAAATGAGATTCCTCCGGAGGGTGGCTGGGCTCAGCCTTAGTGATAGGGTGAGGAGCTCGGAGCAGAGCCACTGCGCCTTCGTGTCGGAAGGAGACAGTTGTGGTGGTTCAGGCATCTGATTAGGATGCCTCCTGGACGCCTCCCTTTGGAGATCTTTCGGGCACGTCCAACTGGGAAGAGATCCTGCGGTAGACCTGCTGGAGGGATTATATATCCCATCTGGCCTGGGAACGTCTCGGGATCCCCCAGGAGGAGCTGGAAAGCGTTGTTGGGGAGAGGGACGTCTGGAATACCCTGCTAATACTACCCGATCCCAGATATGCGGAAGATAATGGATGGATGGCTAGGTTAACATCCTTATTTTAACCCTAAGCATGATCTTTTCCTGTACCTGATCAAGTAGTTTTTGTGCATAAATTTAACCAAAGTATGGCTGTTTCTCACAGTCACACCTGACACCTCAGTGCACCCATTACAATCCTTCCTCCATTTAAACAGTTTGCTCCATCTGTCAGTCTAAAAATTATTTAGACCTATGCAGAACGAGGTATAAATAAACAACATGTATTGAACAGAATATTTTCTATAGACTCTTCAGATTAACTTTGGGATGAACTTTGGTTCCCTTTACAGCCTGGGCATAAAAATTATAACAATACTGTTATTAATTATATCAGCCCCCTCAGGCCCATTAAACAGGCTCCACCAGATTTTATTTAATACATTTTCAAATGTAAAATACTACTCTATGGCCTGGCTGTATACTACTTCGCATTCATATCTCCAGTATATGCCCAGCTACTTACCCTTTTGAATTAGCCTTTTTAATCAATAAACAATGTCAACCAATTGCTTTCCTTCTTGACAGAGTTAAATAAAACATTGACTGTGAGACAAGGTAATCATTGTCTTGTTTTAAAACTATCTGTGCCTATGCAGAGTGACATCATGCCCACATATTGTCTGGACTGGTCCTCACAGATGTCGCTGCTGGAAAGCAAGAGTTTGAGCTCGTGCTCGCAAATATGAACACATGTTTACGCATGCACGACGTGGCTCTCTTTTCGATTCCAAGCTGCAGTTTATAAACACAGTTGCCCGTCGGCGTTTGTCAAACGTAATAAAGAGTTGTATTTGTCTCTAACGTTTGTCAGGCATGAAGTCTGGCAAAGGCTGGCAAGCAAGCAAAGACACAGACAGACCAAAGATTCACTGCACTGCCCAGCTAGGTTAGCAAGACAGACTAGAGAGAGATGCACTGCCCGCTAGCACATCAACTTAACACTACTGTTATTTGCCGACATCAAACTTGGAGAGGAGAGAACAAGTTCTCTTTCAAACCTCGTTCGGTATCTCACTATGGGGAAGCGCCTTCTGGCGTGACCAATCATGGAAGCTCCAATAACACCACGTCTGTCCAGAGACAGACCAATCATCGTGGAATGCACGGGTCCGCCCGTCCACCCTTTATAAGCGCCCCAGGGGCCATACCCAGCATTCTCACTTTCTTCCCCGTGAAGATTGTTTGAGCTCCTCAGCTATGATGTCTGGATGTTCATTTAACTGCTCTGCGACGCAGCTGTTAAGGTAGTCACCCAGCGTGGATATCTGGTGTTGGGATTTGTTCATTTGGATTTCTTTTCGTTGAGAAAAGTCTACAGTCAACAGTGGTTCAGGTGGGTGTTATTGTGTTGTGGCGGACTCCTACCTACAGTAGCTGTAACTGTTTTTTATAACTAGCTAGCACGTCGTGGTGAGCTGTGTTTGTTATTTCTGCTGCTAACCGTCAAGGTTTTTAGTTAGCATTATGGCTACCACCGGATCCTCTAAGGGGAATGCTGGTGGCGGCAAGGCTAAGGATGTCGTGTCCCGCCCTTGCCCGTCCGCATGTGGGTTAACCACCTCGGGGAAGGACCCCCACCCCCTCTGTATCGTCTGCATGGGAGTTAAGCACACCCAGGCATCGCTCACATACCCCGAGTCCTGTGAGAGCTGCTGTGCTTTGCCGCGAAGGATCCTGGAGCGTCGCTTACGTGTGTCGGCAGCCTCAAAAGCCGACCCCTGTCTTTCCGACACAGCGACGAAAGCAAGTGACAAGCTGGCCAAGGCTAATGCTTGCTGGGGGGATATTGTGGAGGACCCCGAGGTGGAGTTTCCCCCACTGTTTGGTCAGCTCCTCGACTCAGGGGACGAGCAGGGTGATGGTGATGATGATGATGATGATGATGATGATGATGTGAACTTGGATCTCCTCGGTGACGAGAATGATGAGGATGATGAAGATGCCAGGCGTCGCGGCCCGGCAGCTCCGTCGGTTGGGAGGCGCAGTCCTCCTCCGGCCCCTGGGAAGTTGACCAGCATGAGGTGTGCAAACGGGTGGCAGCTCGGCTGGCTATTGACTGGCTCGCTTCAACGCATGACAAGGGTGAGGACAGGGATTTGTATGACGGCAAAATCCTGCCTTCTCATCAGGTCTCCGCCAAGCAGCTTATGCCCACTGTCCCAGCGTGCATGAAGGAGATGAAGCAGTATTAGGACAAGCCGTTTCGGCACAGGGTTCCGTCAAGGGCTACTCTGGCCTGGATATCGCCAACAGCAAGGACCTGGGGCTCGCAGACCCCCCGGTGGTGGAACAGTCGGTGGCATTTCATCTCCACCCTAACCGCCGATCCACTGTCGCCTCAGCGGGACCAGCCCTCCCGGGCAAAATGGAGCGCTTCACTGCCTCTATGTACCAGAAAGTGTACAACTCTGCAGCCCAGTCCATTAAGAATTTAAATGTGGTCACCCTGCTTACAGACTACCAGGCTGAGCTTTTCCAGGACATGGGCCACACCTTTTAGATAAGGGCACTCCAAGTCCGACTATTTGGGAGGAGACATAGGCGTTGCTAGACCCCTTTTACTGGGGCACGTGCCCCAGTATAAATCTGCTGTGCCCCAGTATAAATCTCAAGTTTGAGTTTTAACAATTTACTTTATTTGTCAGTGCATTCATTTAGATTGAAAAAGAAAAGAAAAAGAAATGGATCTAAATGCAACTCAGTAACCCAATCAACGCTTGTAAAAGCAATGCAGTTTATCGGAATAAGACAAGCTGATGCGTGCGTGCAGAAATGCCTGTGTGCTGCTATAAAAGTCACTGCATGCTGCGCGTAGCCTATACAAAAGCAGCTATTGTCAATCCCTCCAGGAATTTGCGATGTTGCGATCGCAACATTTCACGCAACTTCAACCAATCCCCGTGAATTCTGCGTGACCTTGCAATTTTGTCCAAACTCTGCAACTTTTCCACAAGTTTGACAAATCATTAGGGGTGCAACGGATTGTCGTCGGCCCGTGGTCCGTACAGATCACCCCCATCACAGTGTGAAACACAGTTTTACTGTCGCCGTTACTTTTTAAAATAATAATTCACTAAATCTCGATGCAGAGTTGCTGTGAAAAGACGAGACAGATGCTGCTGTGTTTTACTCTGCAGCGCATCTCTGTGTGGCAGCGGAGAACGTCTGTTTTAAAAGCCGTCACATCGTCCTGACTGTTGTGTTTACAAACACAGAGGCACTTAATGTGTAGGCTAATGCTTGTTACTGTCGCTATGCCTCCGCACCAGCATGTGTCTCAGTTACGGTGTAGAGCCGAATAGGGACAGAGAGATGAGGAAGAGTAGACTGCAGGTGAAGATAGGTAGAAGAAGCGTAAGAGCCATGATGCGCTGAATGTTAGCGGTTGCTGAATAAAATTACTCAACAGTTCGTCGTCTCCTGTGCTGACTCACCAACATAACAAATTGGCGACAAGGATGAGCGTTTCAGTACTGAGCCCACCACCCTTTCTTCATCATGTTCGTGAGCCGCCGATACCGTTTGCTACGTGGCGGAAAATCTTCGACAACTACATGCTAGTGATAAATGCTAGAGGAGACGCATGGCTGGATGCACAGCGACGAGCAGTTCTGCTACACTGCTTGGGCCCGGAGGGTCAGCGGCTTTTCTACACTCTGCCGGATCAAGGTACGACAATTGAGGAGGCCATGGCTGCGCTTGAAAAACACGTCGTCCCTAAAGTCAATGTGTTAGCTTGCAGACACACATTTGGACAGCGTCTTCAATGAGCCGAGGAAACCGCGAGCCAGTATGTTGCCGCTTTGAGAGCCTTAGCTGCGCCCTGTGGTTTTGGACAAATGGAAGGTGAACTGATACGAGATCAGCTAATTGCTAACGCTTATCTCAGCGTGGTAAGGGACAAGTTACTACTGGAGGAAAATCTCACACTGGACAGAGCCCTTACGATCACTTGCCAAGTGGAGGCAGCGGTTAAAAATGCCACACTGCTTTCTGCTAGCACAGCCCCGACCGCACCAGTACAGGCTGTGGATGCTACAAACACAAGTTTTCGGGGGAACAGAGGAGCCCGCCCAGCTTGTACCATCCTCTGGCTAACGGGTGTGTTGAAAGCTTTAACAGGGTGCTGAAAGACAGTCTTCAAGCAGCACAAGCTACCCAACAACCCTGGAAGCCTGTGGTCACTGAGATGCTTCACAGCTACCGTGCGACAGCCCATGCTACAACCAGTGAATCCCCTTTCCAGCTTCTCAGAGGGAGACTGATGTGGACGAAGCTGAATATCCTGCCGCCGCCCAATGACAGAGGAAAGTATGAACATGTCAGGGCCAGAGTTGCCCTACAGCAGGCCAAAAGTAAACAATACACAAACAACAAGAGAGGTGCCAGACCCACCAAAGTCACTGTTGGGGCTACAGTCACAGTGCACAAGCCTTTCCATGTAGGAAAGGGTGAGACACAGTACAGCGATCCCTTGTCTGTGCAGCAGCAGACTGGCCTGAGCTCCTTCATTATCAGTGACGGGAGAAGGTGGAATGCAGCACGCCATTCTCTCTGCCCAGAGAGATCTAAGGAAGCACCACGGGCTGACACAGCAGAGGAAAACCTCAGCCCAATACAGACTTCAACACGAACTGTTCTTCACAGAGAGAGACAACCACCAATTTGGACAAAAGACTATGTGATGAAGTAGGTCTGAGTTCAAGAGAAGAAGACATGTAAAGGGTGTGGGTGGATCGCTGTCCTGAAAAGAATGTATGTGGAAAAAAAGTGAGAAAAAAACAAAAAAACAAAATGTGAATTTGAGTTGCTACTATATTTACACATGTTTTGTGTTTTGTCAAAGAAATTTTAGTTACACTTATGGATGCACTAGACCGACTCTAAATAGGCTGGGTAATTTAAGTTTGCCATACTACTACTACATTTTGCCATACGAATGATTGTGGTTATTCTGCAAAAGAGAGTACTTAGTAAAGCACTACCTATATGCCTTATTATGAAGTACAGTAATGGTTATGGTTCCAGTGGTAAAGTGTTATGGTTCCAGTTACATTAATGAGTTAAGTTACCAACATACTGTGAAGACTACATTCTGAACTGTTACATACAAGAACCTGGTAATATTATATTGTTTGTAAGGAAAAGGTTACTATTACTTGTACTAAGTTTAGTTTGACTGAGTAAGAAGTATTTCCTGGGGTAACAGGGGAGATGTTGTGTTTACAAACACAGAGGCACTTAATGTGTAGGCTAATGCTTGTTACTGTCGCTACGCCTCCGCACCAGCAGCTGTCTCAGTTAAGGTGTAGAGCCGAATAGGGACAAAGAGATGAGGAAGAGTAGACTGCAGGTGAAAATAGGTAGAAGAAGCGTACAAGCCATGATGCGCTGAATGTTAGCGGTTGCTGAATAAAATTACTCAACAGTTCGTTGTCTCCTGTGTTGACTCACCGACATAACACTGACCATGACTGCGGGCATTTTCACTGGTGTAACTGGGAAACTGGGCATGCTGTCATCATAGAAATAGATCATAAAATTATGCTTGATGAAACTTCAGCGATGTCTGCTGTCTCAACTTCTCCACACAGCTCATGGCTATAAGTCGTGACTTCTAACCAATCAGATAGTGATGTGGGCAGGACATTGAGCCAGTCTACAGAGTGTTGTAGTATATTATACTG